>BGPR01010343.1:20314-34474 GCA_013235015.1 Araneus ventricosus | reverse complement strand
GGGAAAAAATAATAAATAGGTCAGAAAATAGAGAATGAAAAATGCCCTTTTTTTAGAGAAGGATTGCAAGAACTTTCGTTTTGTTCCCTGCAATGTAAAAAAATGTTTTCTTCTGGAAACGTTTATTATTTCAGATGGAATTAATTTTGAAAAAGAAAAGCAATCCTTTTTATTTATGTTTACAAGGATCGATAACATTTACGCTGGTGGTGGGTGATTCAGCTATTTTTAAAAAGCGCAAAATTAACAGTTCTTTGAGATAAATTGCCGGTTGCAAAAAAGGTATTAAATATAACGGATTGAGTCATTGAACTCGACTGTGTTATTTTCGCAGTCTTCATAAAAATTATATTTGTTTCTGCGGTAATTAATTTCAACCATTTAACGTTTTCACGTTCATTGGTTTCGAAGTGAATTCACATTGAACATTTTTTTACTGCGCATGGGCGAACCGTAGCGTCATTTTTCTCTTTTAACTTAAGAGACATACATATAGGACAACTTATATAAAAATTCCAGTTCAATACCGTTAGTATTCGCAAAGATATCGGCATTGCAAGAGCTAAATTGCTTTCGATCTCTAAGAGAAACAAAATGATGAGGGTTCTGGCACAAATCGATAATTTTTGAAATTGATTCTTCGAAAGCAGTATTGAATTTTATGAAGGTTGAATGTTCACGTGTACTTATAAATTAACTACTAAATTTAAATTGCATTTCGATGATAACTTATTCGGAGGAAAAATAAGCCATTACCGTTCATTGGTTTCAAATTGGAACCACAAATTTCTTGAAAATAAAAAAAAAATGCCAAATTTTTTTCCTTCTACATAGTTATGATCAACTTTATGCCTAATACTCATTTTTGAAATAAATTTAGTCATTTTGAAAACGAAACATGTAGTGAACTTGAAAACATTAAGGGGCCATTTTATTCTAGTAATGGTATAATAAAATTTATGATCAACTTTATGTCTAATACTCATTTTTGAAATAAATTTAGTCATTTTGAAAAAGAAACATGTAGTGAACTTGAAAAGATTAAGGGGCCATTTTATTCTAGTAATGGTATAATAAAATAACGTTGGGATTGAGATTAACTTAAGAAAATAAATTCATTTAGCTTATAGGATGAAATTAACTTTTTGTTAATTAATATAATTAATTAATAATTAATTATCAAGTCAAGACACTTCGTTATGGTTTCAGATAAGAAACAGGAACATCTGGGTTTTTGTGTCATAGACAAAGTTACCGAGAACTTACCCAACCTCAAAAATTGCATTTAAAAATTGATGAATTTGGTGTGAAGTATATTTCCCACGGCCTTAGAAAGGGTTGATACAGAACAGAACGCCGTCCCTTACCCCCGTACCCGTGACCAGATCGGTCACTGAACGGTTTGATGGGCAAGACACGGGAATTTTATTTAAGGAAAAGAAAAACAAGATAAACAAAAAGACGGAAATATATACAATATGTACAGCACAGGCATTTTCACTGTTACACTATTAGTTCGTAATAGTCTTCTTTTCTTTGGATGTTGATATACCTTTCTTTTATTTGGAGGTGGAATGTCCGGTGATTGAGCTACGTAGTTCAGCTCGCTGGGATGTTGAAGGCTAGGGAGGCCGGAAAAGATCTCTGTTTTCGCTCATGAATTTGATGATCCCACGAATTTTCTGCCTGGAGAAGAGGTTATTAGCGACCCTTTTCAGCCATTCTTGTTCGAAGTTTGGCGCTGGCTTCCTCATATGCCAAGACACTGTATAGACACACTCCGTGGCATAGTGAAGTGCCGTGCCAATTCCACCACAACTGCAATAGTCGCTGTCAGACAGGTGTAAAACTTCGATTAACCTTCACCGTCCGGACCAGGGCTAGAATACCCGAATAGACGGATAATAGAAATTTCTTAATACATATGTACAGTACCGTGATTTCACTCCTGGCTTGAGAAGAAAATGAAAATAAAATCCTTTAAAAACGAATAATACATGCATATTGTTTTTAATTTTATAAAGTGATCGATAAATACTTCAATATAAAATTAGTTATGTTCAGAAATGAATTGTAATACTACCGACGATAGTCACTTCCGCCATTATACAGTATAGTCACTTTCATCTTTATACAGTTAGGTGTAAAAGTAATCCGTTGTGATGTCTCCCCTTTCCCACGACTGGTCGTCCAGACCACACAGCCGGTGGATGAAAGGAGTCCTCGAGGGAACGACACAAGATGAACGTAAATGGGTCATAAATCTGCCAACCTTACGCAAGCCTAGAAGGGCCCAGTGGAGAGCTGTTCCTTTAGCCTTCAGTGGCAAGACCACCCTCGTTTAAGCCTACAAAGACCTCCGTTTAAGATTGACCACAACCAATCAACACCATGAAGGAAGGCACACGACTGCAATTGGGTGATTTATCCAGCTTGAGGACGAATCACCAGGAGGCAAGACAACAACCACTCCCCTGTCTTTTGAAGGTAAGATGTTTAAAAAAAGAGAGAAAGAAGGGAGAGGCGAAGCTAAAAGGGCAGAGTGTTACTTCCGTCGTTTTGGTTTTTGAATTCGAGTTCCGGAAATTGCAACTCAGAGCGAAGAACTGGCGTTTATTTACCCCCGAAAGCATCTCGGCTGGAAAGGTGTCCCTTTGGAGGACCGTTCTGCATTTTATCGGGCGTTTGTTTAACCTCGATATTTTATACCGACCCACGGTATTTCTCATAACTCACCCTGAGCTATCTATGGATTGCTGAACTCTCATGCTAGAACTGTATTCTTAGAGTATTCTCACCGTTTGTAATTTCGACGTAGCTAAGTTACACATTGCTCGTCTAACAGTGATTTTAGATTGCATCTCAATGACTCTCGCGATTGATATCCGGGACTTGATTTACCTTTGACTTTAAATTATGTATTTAACAAAAAGTACGTATAATGTAATCTAGGAAATTAATCCAGACATTTAATTAAAATTATGATGCTGAAAATTTGTGAATCTTTAAGTCTGCTGATCCTTGACCAAACCCCGGTCAAACTAGGCCATGACGCTACACCGTGGACAATTTTAAAGATGTCTGTTCGTTTTTTTAATATTTTTTAGACGATGATGGATAACAGAAGTTGAAGGTTAATCGATTAATGTATTATGTTTCAAAAATTTAAAAATCTCTGTATCTGACTTATAGGAATATAAACAGCTGTATAACTATATATATTCGCCGTTCGTTTTTTTTTTTAATATTCTGCATGTAGTATAAGTAATAAGAGTTTTTAAAAATGCACTATAATTAATGTATGTATTGGCACAAAATCATAAATGCTTGAGACGCTAAAAGAAATACTTTGAATAAATTAAAATTTTCATTACATTTAACATATATATTTTTTATATTTGTTGATAGTTTAGGAATTTATTTCTTATGATATACATTGTGGCTTTATTTACTAATAGTATTGTTTTCAGTGCCTCACACTTTTGCGATTATTGTTTTGACCTCCAGATTTTTGATAAAAATTATTTTATGCTTTTCAGGACACTAATAAAAGGATTCTTAAAAGAATTTTAAGATAATATCGTTAACTCTTTTTTACATTTTACGCGACCTAAGCAACCGAACCAGAGACAAACTCAACAGGAGCTCTGTTTCCGCCTTCCGACGTGTCGCTTAGCTATTTGGCATGAAGAGAATATTAAAGTCTTCAAGAACTGTTCGGTGAGCAGCCCCGATTTGTTTATTTCCTATTGATCGGTTTCTTTTCTGTCTTCTTTCTTCGTTTTTATTATTTCTTTTCAATTTTCGTTGTTCATCGAACTTTCAGTATGGAAAAGCAGTCAAATAAGATTTAAAATGATAAAACAAGCTTTTAAAACAATTTCTGAGGAGTGGCTAGGAGCTCTTGCAGCTCTGTAGCCCTAATGGACGAGCTGCCATTGTGCGCTGGGTCTTACTGCCATTGCGAGTGCAGCTCTGTAGCCCTAATGGACGAGCTGCCATTGTGCGCTGGGTCTTACTGTCATTGCGAGCTGGAATGAGATCTTCAACTAACAATCTAGAAACTGAAAATTTACCATCAGTTCATCATACCCATTGAAATTTAACCTTTTCGCATGGGCTCAATATTTGGAAAACGACTTCGTCTGGGGGCTCTTTCAGAACGTGCCTTTCTCGAGGGGTAAGAAAATTTCGCCACGGGGTTCGAGAAGAGGGGTGGTCTCGAGTCATTGTGAGAAACGGTGAGTGATAAAAGGGAGCGTCTTCTGTTGATAGCTGAACATTTACACCTCTCTTTAAAAGTACCCAGGTTGAGGAAACTGATGAACAGCGAGAGCCTCAACGCCTGTGTTAAGCGAAAACACCCCCCGGTCTTCGGGTCATTCCTCAAAGTGCCCCCTGAAGAGCGAATGGCCAGTTATCCTGCATGTGCGGTGAAAATTCCTTACCCCTCTCGGGTTTTTTAGATTTGTCACATGCCCCTCACAAGGGACTGTAGACGTATGTCACAGCGTATGTCACAGCCCACGCGAAGAGGTTAATGGTTAACTACATTGACTTAAATGGTTTTAAAGTCGACTATACTTTACAAATGTTCGTAATACGCATGAATTAAAATTCAGATAGGCAATTATTTGTATGTGTATGTGTGTGGATATATTATTTTCAGAGACTTATATTCTAAAATGAAAAGTCATCATCAAAATCCAATGTTACATTTTCTGATCTCAGTTGTATTCTTTCCTTTAAACAAGATTTCATATTCCTGAATACCTCCAAAAAAGAAAACTTGAACCACATTATTTCCTCCGATCACGGTTTTGAAGGTAATCGATTGAATTTTTGTTGAACTAATTTTTAATTTAAAAAATTATTTTTAAGTGCTTTTAAGTTTTTGAACATTTTTCAAATCTACACGTATGTAGTTAAGGTTTTGTAACCAAGAGAAAAAATCTCCTCTAAGAGAAGTCACAAAATAGTTAATATTTTCCCATTCTTTTCCCAAATTTTTTTTGGCAGAAAACAGTCCGTTTTAGAAAGAAGAGAGTTTGCTTGACATTTGAAGTAAACAAGAGCTTTTTATTAACCATGAGTAAAAGCGGAACTTCGGCGACCCAACATTATTTTTATATGTATTCCAAGGGACATCTGCGAACTGTTTACCTCCTATAACTTTAAATGATAGTTGATGTTCATAATTGGTTTACTGACAGTTATTAAATAAACAACGTCGCAAAAGTCTAGCCACATTACGATATGGAATGATGAAAAAATAGTGACGTATTTTTTATGAAACCTCTGTGTATATAATTAGATTTGGATACATATTATCTCACATTTAAAATGATTATCTCAATACTAAGAAATGTACAGACACCAGTTTTGATAGGAATCGATTTTAATTTACCCACCGTTTGTTAAGTAAGTATAAAATTTTAAAAGACATTTTACCAAATATTTTAATAACTAATTATTTTTATTGGCAAGTACTTCAGGAAAAACCACATTTTCGATATAGGAACTGCCATCTGTTATTTCTCGTTGGCTCATGTAAATGCTATATGTAATACTATTTCATGAGCACACACAAGGCACTCAAGGTGAATTCTAACATTTTTTAAAGTTTATCCCTGAGATTACATGATAGTAAACGCAAACGTCAGTTCACACAAGAAAATATGATAATTTTATCCAAAGGTATATTGGATCCTTTTCATTTGTTGTTATCGATTGTCTTAGAATTGTTGTCTCTTCAAAGTCCAGGGCCCATATTAACTCAAAATGGCGCCCTTCACCTGGATTAGGATAAAGGAACAGATCAACTATAATTTTTCATAACGCAAATGGTAATAGACTTGGCTCCAAAAAGTAAAACTTATTGGACCTAAACGGAAGTGGAGAGGTCCAACAATAAATAACGACAAAGCTATGCTGCTGTTTGGTTGGCAGATGTGTTTCAAGTGTTGGGGACTGGATGCAGTTAAATTTTCAAATTGAGGTTGCATTTAGAATGTTTCCGAGATAACCTTTCCGTTTCTGCATGTAGTAATAACTGATGCATTCAGCTTTAAGCCTTACTGTTCCAGGTAGAATAACATGCTGCACGATACTGCAGAATATTGTTCGATATTATACAATATAATTCGGCATTGAGCAATATTATTCGATATTGCTAATATTGCGCTATATCCTACGATATTGTACAATATATCCGTGCTACTGGAGGTAATGGCGAATGTTATCCATCGATTCCAGAGATTGAACTTCGGTATTGGCTTTTAATTTGAAGAATAATAGCATGTGATAGCACGACTCGACGTTGTTACCTCTTGAATTTGAGAATGGATAGGGAATGTTTCTTGTATGGCATTTACATCCAGGCAGTACAGCCTGTGGTGCTCACGATTACGGCACCATATAGCTGGAAACAGCAAGCCTTACAACGGTGCCCATAGATCTCTGAGGTAAAGCTCAGCATGGCCTGGCGTTGACCAACTAGAGACACGCATTCGCTTATGATTAACGGCTCTACATTGGCGAGCCGAAGATAGCTTGAACTTTTCGTTCCCCCCAGAGTTTGGTCTTCCACGATTTGGAGACATAACTACAATCCAACTGGTAAACACTTTTAATCCGAAGAATTATTTTCTATTAAGTATATACGACGACGTGTATATCAACTTGATATCAATGTCGTCGCTTAATGACTCTACCTAGATCCTCTGTCGTGTGTAAGCACTGCGAAACAGCTTCATCCCCCCCTGCACATTCTTCAGTGTATCAATTCAGTCACTAATTTACGTAATTTTGCTCACATTATTTATTTCCATCAGCAATTTAACTCAATTTTCATTTTAAGGCTTTCAGTCTTCAGGGGGGAAAGGTACCGTATAACGGAGTTACTTTGCACGAGTGGAGGTAACTTTGCACCAGTGCAAAATTTGTGTGAAAAGTGAAATAGAGATCAACTGATTAAGGGTACGGGATTGAGATTTTTTTCTAACTTCTTCGGAACACTGACTAGCGTATTTCATTCCTTAAACGTATATAACAATCATTCAGGAGGTTCCAGAAGGAAAAGAAAATAAGCCAATTTTTCAGCGAAAATTCTAGTGCTGAAAAATCTGTTTCTGGTTGGGAAAGTATGACATTTCTGAAGGCAAGTGCATTTAAATGTGAAAGATAATTAGCCTAGCTTTCATTTTATTGCTTTGAATGCCAGTTATATTTGTTAGTTAAATTGTAATTAATTTTTTTCTGACCTGAAGTAACATTGCACCTAAAAGGAGGGATTCTTCGCACCATGGAAATTTTTGATAAACAGCAACACCTGTTAGTTTTTAATTTAATTTTGTATTAAATAATAATAAGAACAATATTTGCTTAAACTTCAGGCATGCCCAGGGTGTATAAAAGGAAGTTAGAGACTTGTAGGTTCATGTAGTTCTCTCCAGAGACATTAAAAGTTTGATTTAACGCGTTTTCACAAGTTTAAGGTAATTTTTAAAGAGGCAGAAATATTTTTAGTACCCCCAAGTAAACAGTTTGTTACAAAAGAAAGCTAATTCATATAACTAAACATGGAAATCCCCTGGTTTTCTCCAATGAGAAAAAAAAAGACTGTTGCAATGTGTAGTCCAAGTCAGTGACTTCGGTTTTCCTGTCAATAGTATAGATCTTAAAATGATAATAAACGTTTATCTTACTGAGAAGGTAGGGTAATAGATAGGTATATTAATAACACATCCCGAAATAATTGGATAAAAGGATTTCTACAACGTCATCTTGATTTGACCAAATGCAATGAAGTAAAATTGTTAATTATAATCAGGCATTTATGAGATAAATTTTTCTTGTATATTCTCCCCAGGCTTTCAATAAATATATCTAGAATTGCATCCAAACAATTTGTTTTTGTAATACACTAAAGAAAAATTAACCAGTGCAAAGTATCCCCACCTATGAGGTAACTTTGCACCAAAATTTCGAAAAATCATAATTAATTATTAAATCACTCTATGATCCAAATTTGGATGCAAAACATTTCTCTAATATCCCTCAATGGGGAAATAAAAATTAGAAAAGCCTTTCTTTTCGAGAAATACCTGTAACTAATCTGAAAATTCTGTCGGAAGTCATGAAAATCGGTGCAAAGTAACCCCGTTTTACTGTATATATTTCTTCAGACAGATGAAAAGCTTTTGAAGAACTGCATTTCAGCTCGTTTCAGGCATCCTTCTTCTGCGCATGTGTAATAAAAGGGCTAAATATTTTCTTTTTTTCCTACCACAGGGTTTGAAAGGAACAGAGTAGTGTAACAAAGTACAGTCTCAGAGATGTTTCAAACTGGCTTTTAAACATTTTTCCACTGCTTTAAAATCTTTCTCGGACCTAGAATTTGAAACTAAATAAGAAAATGACGGTTAATTAATGATAAATAAAATCCAACTTCACAAAACAATTTCATTTTAATATTTTACTTCTAAATAAATTCGAAAATTATTTACTTAAATGTATATTTATTTTACTTCCCAACTCCATGATCTTTTTATTGATCCACCGTATATGCCGATATCTTTTTTAATCGAGAATAAGGAATACGGAAAACATCATTCAGAAAATTTATTCTGAAGTTAAATTCTAAATACGACTAATCACAAAATAGTAATTGCTTACTTAGAATTTCTGCAATTTAAACTTACCATGATCAAGTCAAATATATAATTCTTATTTAATTATTCAAAATAAAGTCAAGATTTGACTTACGCAGAATAATATCACTGCGCAATATAGTATTATAAATTACATATCATTACTGAATTTGCCTTCATGCCTTAATTTCACTCAATTTCCTCCATCATTATCTGTTCCTAAGAGATAATTGTAATTGTTAGCTATTATACAATAGCAATTATACTGGTATCTATACAATAATTATACAACTATTGTTATTTTTAGTAATACTGTTACATAATTTATACGAGTAACACAATTTAGTTAGTGATAATTATACAATAAGGCTTCCATTAACCGTCATCGTCCGGACCAGAGCTCTGACGGATAACAGAAATCTCTCTCTATATATGTGGAGTAACGTGATTTCACTGCTGGCCTCGGAAGAAAATGAAAATAAAATCTTTTAAAAGTGAATAATACATACATGCTGTATTTAATTTTACAAAACGATCAATATAAACTCCAATATAAGAGTAGTTATGTACAGAATTGTATTGTAATTCTATGAATATTAATATCTAAAAAGACAAAAAATAATAGAAGCAATTTAATTGGTGTGCGCAAGTGCTGCAGCACTCAGTGCCGGCCGGAGGGCGGTGCAAACGGTGCGGCCGCACTAGGCCCCGCGTTTTCTAAAGGCCCCGCGCAGCTGACTGATTTTGCAAATTAAAAATGCATTCTAATTTTTTTATTTTAATCGGAATATACATGCATTTGAATATAATCGCGCGATATATGCCAAAACAGAGTAAGAAAAGTAAAAACAATGTGTTTCATTATGCTTGCATTGTAACGGATGATAGCACATCATACGTTTGGTGGGGAAATAAATAAAATATTCGTATTTAAGGGGAAGACAAATGCTTAATATAATATATTACTGAAAATTACTAAATAATATATTTCATTGTTGTTTGTTGTAATGATACTACTAAAAAACTGATCTTAATTTTTTTTAATATTATTTTTGGACAATTTCGGAATATGAGTAGAGACAGAGATGCCGGAAGGAAACACATGTGCGGATCTGATAAATTTAAGAAAAACATAGAAAATTGCTGAAAACAGGAGGAACTCCCTTGCAGAATTTTTAAAATCCGAAAATGTCCAACAAACTGACGACAATTAACAGTTTTTGAAAAAAAATCGAGAAACTCAAATTACACTGTATGGCATCCGTGAAAACAATCCTAATCATAAAATCCTAATGCAATAAAATATTTTGTTTTACGAAATCAGGTTCAAGGCCCCGCAAATCAACTCTGCACCAGACCCCGCTTTTGTTCGGGCCGGCTCTGGCAACACTCAGGAAAAAATTGCGAAGTATAAATATATAAATATGAATTAAGGGAAGTTTTAACAGTGAAAGAGTTAAAAATACAAAAATAGTAACAAACAACGAATAGGAATAAGAATCAGGTGGATGACGTCATCAGAGGCCATTCATCCATGCAGATTCAAAACCATAATAGGTGTTCTGTAGAGGAAAAAGACTTTAAGGTCTGAATTTAATATGAATTTCCTCTAAGGCCTGAACCTATCCCGGAATATATTGGAAAATGTGATAAATGTTTTTATTTCCAATATATTCCGGGATAGGTTCAGGCCTTAGAGGAAATTCATATTAAATTCAGACCTTAAAGTCTTTTTCCTCTACAGAAAACCTATTCTGGTTTTGAATCTGCATGGATGAATGGCGTGATGACGTCATCCACCGGATTCTTACTCCTATTCGTTGTTTGTTATTATTTTTGTATTTTTAACTCTTTCACATTTAAGACTTCCCTTAATTCGTATTTATATCGTTGTACTTCTATAAACCTACGTAAGTTTTTGCTTTTTAAACGATTACGAATAAATGAATGTCGATATTAATCGAAGTTTTACTCTATATTTATTATAGACTAGCAGTACGCGCACGGCGTTGCCCGTGGAATTAGGGCATCAACAAAATAAAAATAAAAAAAATGCCCAAAATGACATGAAAAGGTTCTGAAAACAAAACAAAAGATACACATTATTGATTTTCCAGCTTATTTTTCTTCGCGATAATGACATTTCAACTGTAGAAAAACAATACAGAGTACGTTAATCCGAAACCATATTAAAAAATTGCAACATGAAAATGATTATTATACAACAAGCAAAATATAAAATCGAATCCGAAAATAATAATCGAAGTCATCCAATTGAAGGTTATGGCGTCACCTGCGCTCTGCCCCGAAAAAACCAGCAATGAAATTACCAGCAACGTTCCGGAGAAGCATCGTGGGAGGAAGCTCGCTAGAGAACAATAACTTTCAACTGACCAGGAAAAAATTAACTAAAAAAAGGGGAAAAGATATTTTAACCTTTCTTGTTTTAAATCCGACAGAACCGTCCCAGTTATAAGCTGAAAAAAATGAAAAATAATAGTGTTATTAGAAAGTCGGATACTGCAAATTTAAAAACAAAAATAAAATTTCGATGACAAAACTGACTATTTTTTAAAAATTGCTCAAAATTCAGTAACTTCCGTCTGAAGCTCAAAACAAATTTCATTAGAAAGAAAATTGTTTGTTCTATCCGATGGTGCATTGATTGCTTTTCAACGATTATTAGAAAAGATACTACAGCCGTAAGCGTGTTGCAAATGACCCAAAACAACACAAAACACTAAATAAAAAAAATTTTTTAGATTAAATTTTAAAATTCCGGCTTCGAGGTGCATCAAGTCACCATTAAGACTACCTGTGTGCCAAATTTCAAGGTTGTAAGTGCGATAGATTCGTTTGGACATTGCACGCATGCACACACACAAACATTGCCCTTTATAAGTATAGATAGGTTTTAAAAACCCGAAACCTAATTTTTTAAACCTCCGGAATATGCATAAATGTACTACATGTCTATCAAGTGTCCATGACTGAATTAAAATTACTGGCAGAGCCTTTAAACCAGCTAGTTTCTCCTATATTTTTATGAACCAAAAGTTTTATATAAAATAATTTTTCTTACTGCAAATGAAAATCTAGTTTAAATGCAGTCCAGGTAAATTTAATAAAAACAGATTTTTAAAACACACTTTTATTAATGTACTGAAAAGTAGAATTTTTTGAATCAATTATTTTTCTCTTTTCAGTCTAAGATTTATAATTCATCAATATAAATATTGTGAATTTAAATTTTTCACAAACTCCCCACCAGGTGGCGTCACAGAGTACCAATTTCACGGAATAAAAATATAATTACAGTATAATCTCTATTATCCGTGCGCGGATTATCCGGTTTGCGGATTATCCGGTTTGCGGATTATCCGTGCTCATTCCGGACTCACAAAAAATTTAAATAGAAACATTTTCACGCATGTAAAATCGATGTTGATGCATGATCGAGAGATTCATTCCGTGAAACTAGTGAGCCGTGACGGTGGAGGCTAAAAAATAGATTTTTTTTTTCCTCCACATGAAATCTCTACCGATTCAACCTCTAATTTTCCGAGAAATGAATAATCCACTTCCGTACGAACACGCATCTTCCTGACACGTCATTCTTTAACTTCTTCGTTCGCTTTCACTTTCGCACGTGTTTCTTTAGTTTTGCGTCTTGTTTATCGTCAGTTACTAGCGTAAAATCTTTACTGGTAAAAATAAGTGGTGTGAAGCGAAACGTTTTAAATGCTAAACAAAAATTTAGAAAGCCTTCAAAAATTTGATAATGGAGAATCATCAAGTACTGATGCAGAAGTTGTACTAAATGAGGGAGATACAATTTCTCATTCTGCTGTTCTACAATCTGTGGAAACTTTGCTAGATTATATGGGACAAAGAGGATTTGATTACGGTGACATTACTGCGGTTTGTAAAATATGTGTCGATATACGACAAGAGATGAACAAACAGCAGAAGCAAAGAAGCATAACAGATTTTTTTAAGTAGTAAATGTTAAAAGTAAAATTCCTAGTTTGATGTTATACAGCATGCAAATGTAAGTAATTTTTATATTTTTGTGCTGATGTTGGTTTTTTCTTTAATAAAAAGGAGTTTTCGGATTATCCGTGTTTTTCTATTGTCCGTGCGATCCTTCCCGGTGATTAACCCGGATAATCGGGAGTGCACTTAAATTCATAGAATTAACTGATGATTAATTTCTCGAAACACCCAAAATTGTATTGCCATCGAGAATCTATAAGTGTTAAATATTTCAAATGTTTAGCACCTCGGGAAGGGAGTAAACAAAAATCCAAAATTCCACTTTTCCAAACATGAAATATATTAAGTTAAATTAAAGTGTGTAAAAAGCATTTTAAGTCAAGTATAACGTTCACTTAAAACTAAAGAAAATCTACTAAAGCGTATCAATATTTAAAAACATTTTCATTGTTTATACTTAATTTTTTTTAGAAAAATCTTTTTTTAGATAAGCTAAAAATGTCTATAAAAATAAAAATAATAAAATAATTCTTACTTCTAATACATAAACATTTCCTTAATGTTGTTTAAAATTAGAACGACAAAAATTTATGATAATTCCCCTTTGTTCAGAAAATACTAGAACGTTTTAAAAGAAACATTTAAGTCAGGAAATTTCAATTTTTATATTAGTTTTTCTACACTAATATGTATCACGAGTGTTTTATTAAAATTCATTTCTATACGGAGAAAGAAATGGTTGAAAGAATTCTAAAACTTTCCCGATAACAATTTTTAAATTAGTCAGAAGAAACGATCTTCAAAATGAAATGTGAAACCGCTTTCCTGTTGAAAACTCATTCTCTTTCTCATTAAACAACTCTTTATCTTCAACTTCCGAATCTATTAAGTTTAGTTGCACCAGACGCTTTATAGTGTTTTGCGAAACCGAGACGTTAAGTTTTATGATACATAAAACTCTCCATACCTTTTTATGAGTCGAACACATGCTCGTTTTAACTGTTTTATATTTTTAATTAATTTCAAGAAAGTTTTGTTTTGAAATTGTGACTAAATTGAATTCTTAAGAAATAATTTTTTTCTGGATTTCTTCCTCTGTATCATATTTTAATAAATTCGTATTTGTTTCATTATGATAGTGTTTTTATTCTGGTATATTTTCTGAAAATTATGGAATGCGTTACGCTTAGAATTCATGTACGCTCCATAGGGCAGACCGTTGGACATCGAGCTACCAAATTTGGCACTATTTACTTCTTGGCAGTGTTCCTTAAACATCGATAGACTATCGATACTATCGAAGCAAAGTCGATAGTATCGGGTTTTCGGAACTATCGACTCAAACAATCGATAGTATTGACTTTCTCATAACTATCGATTGTATCGACTTTCTCAAAACTGTCGACTCAAACAATCGATAGTATCGACTTTCTCAAAACTATCGATTGTATCGACTTTCTCAAAACTGTCGACTCAAACAATCGATAGTATCGACTTTCTCAAAACTATCGAT
>BGPR01010343.1:0-20214 GCA_013235015.1 Araneus ventricosus | reverse complement strand
GTGGATAGTATCGACTTACTCAAAACTATCAATAGTATCGACTTTCTCAGAACTATCGATAGTATCAACTTTCTCAAAACTATCGATAGTTTTCTCTCAAGCAATACTATCGATAGGTGCATTTTGAGTCGATAGTTTTAAAACTATCTACTGCAATTATCGACAGGAACTATCAATAGTATCGATAGTTTCATTCAATAGTTGGGAAAACTATCGACTGCACTATCGATAACTGAACTATCGATGTTTAATGAACATTACTTCTTGGGGAGTAAATGCACATTAAGTAATGGATTTTCAAAACTTTCATTAGATTTTTAATTAAAAATTAATCGAAATTTCAACTTTTTCCCCAATAACTTCGGAGCATATTCTCTTATAAAACAATTTTTATACCACCTAAATTGCAAAGAATTATTTTGTCAGTGATATAAATTTTATTTCCGTATGCAATTTTCTTTGTTTAATCATAATAATTTTTTAAAAATGTTTTAAAGTATATTTTACAATAATACTTTTCGATGTTTTATAGTCCAAGACAACTCAGGAATATAATATAGTGGAAGCTAGAGATTGTATTCTTCCGCCGAATGAAATAGTCCCTCAATTGTCCTAATGCATTTTAAAAGTAATTTCATATTTGAACAGAATTTTTCTTTAAAGAACAATAACCGATATTCTCTGCATTAAAAATCTATTTTCAAAACGTGTGTTATTTAATTTCTCAAATCTTTTTTTCCCGCCTTGTGTCTGAATTTACGCGGAACCAAAATGACCTTGGAGCATTTGGGAAAAAGCCTTTTTTATTTGCCTCTTCGGAGTTTATATTTGGCGAGTAATCTCTCCTGGTGCTGGTGTGATTATGATTATTCAGAAAATGTAACAGAATTTATTGCTGTTAATTAATTTCTTTTTTTTTATCATTTTTTATATGGTAGCAACTTCTAAAATATCGCTGCTTTTGAAATTATTAATTGATATGATCTCTTTTTTGTGCGTATATATAACAATATACATCAAAATAAAACTCAAAAATATGTTAAGTGAAATATGAAGGCGATGCAAAAAAAACCAAAGAAATCAAATGAAAATATATCATAATAAAAAGAGACACTGTTGATATATATATATATATAAATATTCTTCCATTTTTATTTGTCTTGTGCTTTTAGAGGGGATGAGGGCAATTTTTAACGGATTTCGTTTGTCGTTAGCAGAAAAAAGCACAAATTAATATCATGAGCGAGCTTCTCTTCCTGACGAGCGGCTCGCTATGATATTTTTCAATTTTATTTTGGTTTTTGTCTATTTTTGCCATTTTGTCTTGAGTTTTGTCTTGTTTTGAGTTTTTGTCTTGTGTTTCTAAGTTTGTTTTGATATATATATATAATGCTGTCCAGCATATAACACAGAATATTGTTTTCTGCATCTTATATGTTTGTCTTAATCTGTTTATCTATAAAAAATAAATGTTAAACTCCAGATTTAACGGATTCAATTGTGCGATAGTGTGTTAGAAAAATTTTTGCATGCAATTAAAAATATTATAAGCGCGCTAATAAAAATATTTACAATAGAATATAAAGCTTTTGGTTGTGCTGTTTAATATAAAACAGTCAATGTGCATATCTTAACTTCTCAAAACTCCGTATTAGAAGAATGAAAAAAAGTTTTACTGAATATATAATTTAGAATTTGAGTTGCAATTCGTTTATTATTCAATGTAAATATTTAAGTTTTTTATTAAATTTCCATTTAATTACTAAAACCTTTATGCGTCCTTTATTTCAAGATGACAACATGAAAGCATGGTTGGTGTAATCAATTCTTTTTTTTTTGCATAGAATCTTCTGCTGGATTCAATTTTAAATATTGTGTCAAGTTTCTACTATTGATATTTCTCAGACATCCTTTAATTATAATGCTCAAATTATGCACTTAAAAACAATGTAATAGGAAAAAAAAGAGAATTCATCTACAAAAGTTTTGCTTTGAATGCTAAACTTTGGCGCACAGGAAGTAAAAATATCTATTTCTGGTTCTTGGCGAATTCTAATAGAAAGTAACCCCAAGACGCGTAGAAACACGAGCTACGTCATTCATCGGTGCAGCGCCGGAATCATAGCGTATTCTCTGTTAGCTCTTTAGCCTGTCTTTGAGAATAGACATACGCGCGTAGCAACGATATCAAATGCATTGTTTTCTTTGCGATCTGTGATGTATAATTAAGGGGACATACGACTCTTAAACCTCGAAAAAATGGGTAAAAACTGTCAAATTCGATACATTATATCTCTGAAACAATGCAATTTACAAATTCACATTTTTTCTGGAAAAATATCTTATTTTTCTCTTATAGTGCACACATTTTCAGATCTTCGTAATGGTATGTATTTTTTGAGAGAGTAATAAATACGGGTATTAATTTTGGAGAAAAATGACATAGTCAACTTGCGCGTATTATTCCCACGTAGCATAAGATATTGTCTTATGTCATAAAATTCGTAAAAGTAATATTGTACAATATTTTTCTCAATATTGAAACAATGTAAAACGTAAGACTTTTTCAATACTGTACAATGTTTTTTTCATAATATTGGATAATGTAACATAATACTGTATAATATTATACCATATTAAATAATATTGTACTATACTGAAAGTCCGAGAAAGAGAAAAGAGAGATAGAAAGAAGTTTCCTTAGCTATATTATATAATATAACATTATAGTGAATATTTTAAAAATACATTTTGGAAGCATGAAAAAAAGTTAACCACTTAATTTCAATATGCAGAACTTATTGGTAACACTTTGTGATTTTTAGAACACCTCTACTTACAGCGAGCTTCGAACTCGGGGCCTTCTGCATGCTAACCAGGAACCTTACCTCTGCACCAGCTAGTCTTAAATCAGGGAGCGTAAATGATGATAATGAAATGTAGTTACAAAGTTTGGATCTCTACGAAATTTCATGTTCATTCACAATTAATCTGAATAGTTTTCTTAATTAAATTATCTTTTATCGTTACAATTTCGAGTTCAAAATGAAATTAGAAGTCAAAGAGGAAGCAATTTTAGCTCTTATATCTAAGTTTGATAATTTAATAAATTAAAAGGCAATAAGGTTTAAAAGTAATTATAATAATATGTTTGAAAGGTTTTCAAATAATTTCGAAATTTATTTATTCCTCTTTCAATGTATTACGAGACGCCTTGAACATTTATAATAACAGTATTGATTGAAAATCAAATACAAGATTCGGAACAAAAAATCACGTCATATTTTTACAATGAGAATAACACTCAATTTTTTTTTCATCCATATCGTGAGAGCTGTTTTATGGTTAGCTTCCTTAGTTGAATCCGGCCCGCCTTTTATATACAGTAAAACAAAATGATTATGTAAACATTATTATTCAAATGAAAAATTTTTTAAATACTATTTCTGGATATTGAATAATATAGTGTTATTGTATTTCCATGCTGCCATCTGGCGGCCATAAGAATAACTTCACCTCAAAATAAGAATCAACGCTGAATAATAAAGTGCTACGGTATTTTTGTGCTGCCATCTGTCGGACATGAGAATAACTTCACCTTAAAATATTGATCAATGCTGTTTAATGTAAAAATTAAAATATCATGTGCATTGTATTGTATAGTATGATATAATATTCAGCAGCTTAAAGAATAATTGTTTCAGTGGTGTTTTTGTAATAAAACCTCCAATCGAGTGATATCCTGAGTTAAAATGAAGATTTTTATAAATAAACATTGTTTTTATATTATTTGTGAAAATTTAGTATCTCGGAAATACTGATACATACAATACAATACTTTATTACAGTATTCGGTGTTCCTAGGTGTTCTAATATTGTATAACATTGTGCAAACATTATATAATATTTCTGTGCTACCTGGGTTACGGATAAAATATTTGTCTATATTCAATATTTGGGTTTCTAAGTAATACAAAAAGTCTGTTTAAGAAACTGAACCTCACTTTATTAACATTTAAATTTATTTTCTATTTTATATACCAATTTAAAATAAAAATGTTAAAAATTGTTAAAATTTCAACTTTTCTAATCACCGAAAAAATTTCTTTGGAGAAAATGTGTATAAAAATGTGGTTAAATTTGTCGAACGTTGCACAATACATATTCAGTAAAAATGTTATGTAAAAATATTCAATAGTTCTTGAGATACCGTGCGAGTAATATCAACAAAACACATTTTGAAGTACAACGCTTTAAAGATATGACCATAATGAATGTTTATGTTGAATAGCTGATACATTTTCCTTCATAAATTTCATAATTGTGAGAATTTTTTAACGCGGATTGTTTTAAATTGTTCAGAAAATACAGGGAAATAATATATATATTTCATAAAATCGAAAATTTTCGAGGTTTAACAGTCGCATGTCCCCTTAAGAGAACATTTTAAAAAGTAATGTGAAGGCAAGCGAATCAGACCTCACTGGCTTCCTCCTCAGTATTTTTTTGTTTTGAATGTCTTCCGGCGCCATTTTTCGAAATTGTACCTTTGGGGTTGAAGATGTATTCCTTCTTCTCTTTTTTCTGCATCAGAAAGTAAGTTTTTTTGTCTTTTCTTGCTTCTGATTTTTGTCAAGAATGTCAGAACGCAGGGAAATAGGGTGAGGGGATTAGAAACCGGAGCCTGTTGCAGCAGAGAGATCCGAAGGAGTTGGGAAGGCTAGCGATTAAAATGTGCTCAGATACCCAGGTAGCACAACATGTTGTGCGATATTGTACAATATTGTTCGATGTATATAATATTATATGATATCGTACAATATTGTCCGATGTTATATAATATTATATGATATTTTACGATATTGTCCGATGTTATTTAATATTATATGATATTGTACAATATTGTCCGATGTTATATAATATTATATGATATTGTACAATGTTCGATGCTATATAATATTATATGATAATGTACAATATTCCTCGGTGTTATATAATATTATATGATATTGTACAATATTTTAAAATATTCCGAATATTGTTCGATATAGTACAATATTGTACAATATTATACAATATTGCGAATATTGTTCAATATCTTAGTGCTACTAGGCCATTTGTTTGCACCGACTCTTGGTATGCACTAACCTATTAATTCGCTATTTAGCACAATGAACTGACCATTTGTTCCTTGAAATTCACTTCCGATGTGTCATCAATTTGAATCTAGGATGACACGGTGGCAAACTGTTGGCATTTGGAAAAAGCTACAACCCAGAGAGCAATTTTAGTTTGCAGCAAATTTGACACAGCAAGAGTGCAAGCTTGAAACAAGTTACTGCAAACGAGTTAGTCACCACAAGTCGAACTCGCCGCAAGCTTGTTGCGTCAAATTCGTTGCAAACTATATCAAAAATAGATTACGCAGACAAGCCTCTGATTCAAACCCCCGACAACCCATTTTATAGCCAGGCGCCTAAGCCACTCCGCCAGCGGAACTCTGATAGAGGAAGATAGATTGCGCTAATAGATCGGTGCATCTACACGTTTTGTTTTAAACTGTTTTCTCGATTTCATTAATTTTTTAAATTTTGAGTTGAGAATATGATTTGAAGTCAAAGATAAAGCGATTTTCACTAATAACTACGTTTTGCTAGTAGAATAAATGATGAAATTAGGGTTCAAAAGTAATTACTTTTAAAAATATGGGAAAAAATGCAAGTTCTTATTTTTTTAATAAACATTTACTGTTTTTTGACTGTTTTAATTTTGTTTATGAACGTTAAAATTTCAGCATTAAGAAAAAGGCGATATATAGTTTTCTTTAAAGTGCGAGTTCTATATTGAGTGAAAAGACAGAGAATTTTTCAACTATTTTAATAAAAATAACTAGTTCATTTTTTACAAATTTTCATTGATTTATTGAATTAATAAAAAGAAGGACGGTCTAGGAGTTGCTATTAAAAATCGGATGTTTTTTAAACAGCGACAAAGATCAAAACCGGATATATACAACTGTATCAAGCAAGTGCGACGTACCAACTTTGCAGCAAACTTGTTTCGCAATCGTGGTGTGAAGTTTGTCATAACAACTTCACAGCAAACTTATTTTGCAAGTGGGTTGGTCGATTATGCTTTGTTACTTTGCAGCTAGTTTGCTGCAAAGTTGCCGCATCAAGTTTGTCATGAGAAGCTAATATCATGAAAAATCCCACTTGTTTCAAGTGTGCGTGCTATCTGGGAAATAATTTCGGAAATCGATCTAGAACCTATGAAGTTGATGTTGCTAAAAAGTAAGGAATTTTGCGTTCGATGATAGCTATATTCTTGAAAAAAAAGAAAAACATTGGAGATGCTAGTAAAGTGATAGCAAACGAAAGCGATTTAAAGGTGCTGTAAATGACGATGCTGAAAACGTTTTCTACTAAAATTCACATTTTGAAGGTCTTAAAAGATTTGGGATATAAAATTGTATATTTGATATGTTTATAAAATACACTTTTATATTCGCGATTATTTGTAAGATGAATCAATAAGCGCAATAGAATATGCTAGTATATTAATAAATGCCGAAAGCACATAAAAATTGGACCCTCAGACTGTCTATAACGATAACCTGTCTATAAACATATTTTCTAGATCCCTATAATATCGCTATAGACAGGTTTTACTGTATATACAAATAAATAGCCGATTTTTTATGAATTCCTATTAAGTTTAGTGTAGTTATATTATCATCCCGTTTTAAAGCAACACGAAGGCTAGTTTGGAACGAACCTCGAAATTTTAAACCGCGGTCAGATGAAGAGGACGACATCTGAGCTGTCACCCCGTTTCCATACTTCCGCTCCACGCCAGATGGAGAAGGTTTGGCCCCCCTACGTATGAGTTAACATGCAGAATAAAAAAATATTAAAAAAGGGGATTATAAATGTGGAAGGGTAAAAAATAATAGTAGACAACGACAAGAAGTAAGAATCTGGTGAATGACTTCATCAGAGGCCAGACATTCATGCAGATTCAAAAATGGAATAGGTTTTCTGTAGAGGAAAAAGACTTTAAGGTCTGATATTTAATATCCTCTTTTGGCCTGAACCTAAACCGGGATGTATTGGAAAGAAAAACATTTATCCACAAAGAAGAAATTAAAGACAATCTTCTGAACAAAGTTTGAAAAGAAGGAATTAAAATCTTACCTCTTATAACATATGGGAAACAAAGGGGGACGCTTTACCATACGTGTGTTACAATGCAAACAAGGCATTGTAGTTAAAATTTTTATAATTGTAATTTTTATAATTGTAGTTTTTATAATTGTAATTAAAATTATAAAAATGCATAAAAATGTCAAAAAAATGTTATATAAAAAATCAAAAATAAAATTTAAAAAATAATAAAAACGCTAAAAAATCTTTAGGAAAAAATTTACAAAAAAAATTTCAAATCCTTTGTTAGTGTTTCCGTCACTAAATGGAGATACGTGCACGCATCTATTTGCATTGTTTGCATTGTAACACACGTATGGTAAAGCGTCCCCCTTTGTTCCCCATATGTTATAAGAGGTAAGATTTTAAACCCTTCTTTTCAAACTTTGTTCAGAAGATTGTCTTTAATTTCTTCTTTGTGGATAAATGTTTTTCTTTCCAATACATCCCGGTTTAAGTTCAGGTCAAAAGAGGATATTAAATATCAGACCTTAAAGTATTTTTCCTCTACAGAAAACCTATTCCATTTTTGAATCTGCATGAATGTCTGGCCTCTGATGAAGTCATTCACCAGATTCTTACTTCTTGTCGTTGTCTACTATTATTTTTTACCCTTCCACATTTATAATCCCCTTTTTTAATATTTTTTTATTCTGCAAGTTAACTCATACGTAGGAGGGCCAAACGTTCTCCCTCTGGTGTGGAGCGGAAGTATGGAAACGGGGTGACAGCTCAGATGTCGTCCTCTTCATCTGACCGCGGTTTAAAATTTCGAGGTTCGTTCCAAACTAGCTTTCGTGTTGCTTTAAAACGGGACGATAATATAACTACACTAATCTTAATAGGAATTCATAAAAAAATCCGCTATTTATTTGTATATACAGTAAAACCTGTCTATAACGATATTGTAGGGACCTAGAAAATATGTTTATAGTCAGGTTATCGTTATAGACAATTGCACCAATTGCGCACACCAATTGAATTGCTTCTATTATTTTTTTGTCTTTTTAGATATTCAATGCTTAACTTCCAGAAGGCCCACATACACGGCGGATGTTCAGTGGAATTGGGTTTCGAACTTGGATCCCTCCGGCCCGAGACCTTAACGCTTTGCACAACCGCGGCCCCAAATTCCTATTGAAAGATCCTACAAATTTCATACAAGGAAGCAAAAATATTTAATCAATTTTTGAACATTTACCGTTATTTATACATATTTGACGCATTAACTGATTTTGGAACTTAATGAAATTAAATAAAATTACAATGGCGTGTATTCAACCGGAGTAAGTGAAGCAGTGCTTCAGTAAGCAAGTTGTTTTCTCAGACGCTGTATTGTCTAGTTGTGTGTTGCAATTTCTGTACTCTCGAGAACTCTCAGAAGAGCGATCGCGTTTGCTTTGTCGCTATGGGATGAACGGCAGAACGGATTTCGTATTCAGCCGCCGTTCGTTGTAATTTAACTTCCCAGTACATATTCAGCGCGATATAAACCAGTGGTCTCCCCTAAACTTTCTCGTAATTTTCCCTCTCCCTAGGGTAGCCATAAGTCCCATATATACGGGACTGTCACCGTATTTCACTAATCAGTCCTTCATCATTATTTGTTCCGGTTTCTTCCTAGTGTCATTCTGTGTCATTACAGTATGACTCTGTGTCATTACAATTTTGAAATGACTTGCGGCCAATTTTATAATTCTGTGAAAGAAGAAAATGATATAATTAAGAAAGTAAAATCAGCTTTAAAATGTGACTGGGCTAAAAAGGGTTAGACTCGCATCTTTTTTTATTATTCCACGTATTCATTTTATAAGATTGCTTAAGCAATATTGATTTTTTTTATCAGAGTAAAAGAAGCTAAATACGTACCCCCTCTATTCGTGATTTATTTATTTAGCATCTGAACGTTACGCATCAATGCTTGGCAATTATGGCTACCTACCTTTCCCGTCGTCGATAAAAAATTAGAATTTGCTGTAACACAGAATGCAATGTTTATCCAATTGTTTCCTTCAGCGCGCGTCAAGGTCACGCTCGCCAAGACGGAAATAATGCGCTTAAGTAAGAAATTTGAATAAGCAATTCGAACGCCTTTTTTCATAACCGATTGAAACAGAAACTGGACACAAATCTACAATTAAGGTATGAAGGCCGTATACTAAATTTCATTTATCTAAGTAATTTTGTTAAGAAATTATTGCGATTAAAAATATGCGATTATACAAACCGACAGACCATCAGCCCATCGACGGATTTGGTCCAAAATTTGATACGGACCTGCATTCATGATGATAAAACTGTGCACCAAATTTTATCCATCTAGCTATTCAAGTTTTTTAGTTATAGTGCCCACATGAACGTGGACAGCCAGACAGACAGACTTTTCGTAGACGGATTTTGTCCAAAATTTAATAGAAACCTACAAATTATGTGTCAAGATCACATACCAAATTTCATCTCTGTAGCTCTAATAGTTTTTGAGTTATCGTGTTCACAGACAGACAGACATAATTCCAAAGTTGTGTTTTTCGGACTCAGGGAGATCTAAAACGTGGAGATTCGTCAAAATCTCGAGTTCGAATTTCTTCTATGATTACAATACTTTCTCTTTGTGTACTTCGTATGCGAGAAAGTTTCCGGGAGACCACTCCCGGTGGCTACTTTCTCGTATACGAAGTACACAAAGCGAAGGCGTTGTATACGCCGCGCACCAAAAAAGTGCGGTATTCTCTAAGGGGGGGAAAACTCTCCAGTGTTCGTGCCTTTTTTTGCGTCGTAGAATGTGGAAAAAACCGAATAGGCAATTTCAAAGACTTATTTTTAAACCGATTTAAACGAAAATAGGACACGAATCTACAATTAGAGTTGCAAGACTACATACGAAATTGCATTTATCTAAGTCATTTCTTTTATAAGATATTGCCTTCGGAAGTATGCGATTATACAGACGGACAGACAGTCAATCCTTTGACGGATTTGTCCCAAAATCTTATATGTACCTACATTCCTGATGATAAAATTGTGTACCAAATTCTATCTATCTAGCTATTCAAGCCTTTGAGTTATAGTGTCCACATCAACGCGGACAGACAGACTTCCAGTGGACAGATTTTGTCCAAATTTAATAGAAACCTACAAATTATGTGTATAGACCGGATACCAAATTTCATCCCCGTAACTCTCATAGTTTTTGAGTTATCGTGTTTTCGCTAAAGTAAGTAACGGAAAAATATGTTATTATATCCTCGGATACGAAACTTGTTTGTCTACAATTTTTTGTAATAATTTATTGAAATAGATTTTTAAAAAGATTAGGGATTTTTTTTATTTTTTTGCTGTTGACCAAAAATTTACTAGATTGGATCGCAAACAGTTACCTAAATTGGAGCTTTTAAGGAATCCGAACACGTTCGGAGCACTTTTTTCTTAAATTGTGAAATAGAAACACCAAAATATGTTTTTTAGATTCGAATTTAATAAAGATTAATATTAGAGTATGATTTTTGAGTATAAATTATTATAAATTTACAAAATTCTTGAATTTCTGCTGCTTTTTAGAGGAAATTTCCCAAAACTTCAAACATGCTACAGGTCAAACTTTTGTAATAATTCAAATAAAACTAACACTAAAATAAACTACATACTATGGACTAGTGCTTGTACTAGAATCTTAACATTCTTCGGATAAATAAATATTTTAGAGCTAATCGAACAATCATTATAAGGTTTTCAGCAAATTTTCTATGTCATTTTTCAAATAAAAGACCATAATTTAAAAAATATTGTTACAATATACATTATTCTAGTCATTCACTAGAGAAACATTTGAAGAAAGTGTTCACAAAATTTCAGAACAATCGAATGATAATATCTTGAGTTATCATGTTTGAAGTTTGAAAAATATGCATAAAACCTAATTTTGAGAAAAATCAAATTTTAGCTTTTCCACGCGCTCAAATTATGTATCTAAACTTTAAAAAAATTCCTAAAAATATGCTGACATCATATTAGCTTGCATAAAAGGAGTTTAAAAGAGTTTTTGACAGGTTTCTGTCCCTTTAAATGACAACTTTCGGCTAATTAAACGCCCACTTCCGGTTTTCGGTTTGTTATAAAACAATTAATATCTCATCTTCTAATTAACGTACCGACAAAAGTAAATATGTTTTAGAAAGGTAAATGAATGAACTATCGAAAGCATCAAAAATTAAAGAAATGGAATTTTGGTCGAAAATCGACTTTCGAACGTGTTCGGATACCTTAAAACAATAGGTACTATTTCTTGAACCAGAGGAATAACCCAAAAAGTAGTTATAATCACTCATATTCCTCATAAATTGGAAGAGAATAATCCAAAGCAATTATAATAGAAGCCATAAATGGACATCAAATGACATCTAATGCTAGTTCAACAAGAACAAAATTGAAGTTTACGTAACTTCGTATCATAGGAAACAAACGAAGAAGAACTGAAATAGTGCATAAAATATCATATTTGGTAGCACATATTGTGTGCTGGAGGTAATTAGAGAATAAAAAATATTTTTGCTTTAATTGTGCTGAAAAAATTGGTTGTCTAATCTGGATAATCTGTGGTCCATTTTGGGAAATCCTAAATTGGACTGCCGACACAATTTCTAAGATGTTTTTTATTATTATTTTAAATATTATTTCATAAAAAGTTTATTATGTTGTTTTTGAAGGTAAATAAAATGCAAAAAACTTTACTACTTGTTTTTTTAATAAAATTACTTTTCTGTCACTGCACATTAAAAACTTTCCAAGATGTCAAAATTCTGCAACTTTTCACTTTTATATATTTGAAAAGTTTGATGAATGATATAAGTAGTGGAATTAAGATCAGTGTGTTAATTAACTACTTGTTTTTAATTAAAATTACTTTTTTATCACTACACATTAAAAACTTTCCAAGATGTCAACATTCTGCAACTTTTCATTATTATATATTTGTCAAGTTTGATGAATAATATTGTGGGTATTTATGTATTCTGAAAGCCCGCGATTGCTACAGTAGATTAGAGACACCGCACGCCACTGAATAAAAATATAAATACAGATTTGAAAAATGTCTACATTTTTAATATTTGCTTTATTTTATCTAGATGAAAGATATTAACACACTGATCTTAATTAATCAATCATCAATACTGAATTCTGAAAGCGTGTAATCAATATTAGATTTGGTCGACAACGAGCCTTGTATTGCTCTGAGTATTTTTCAAACTCCTTTATGAGTATCATTAAGATGAAACACAGTTAGTGCGAATTATCAGCTAGAATCCATTAACTGCTTGCATTTTCTTACTTTACACTTCCTAATAAATGTACCAAGGTAATAATAGCTAGAACTATTAAGTTGACCTAATAAGACTAGTAAGTTGACCTGTCCTTAATGAGATACAAATACCGAGCCACTGACTATTCCGAAGAACGCCAGCAAATTCGAGTACAAAATTTCTTCACAAAGTACACTGCTTCATAGGAAAAAAAGTCAAATTAACCAATACAATTTCTCACAATTTGAAATTCCTATACGCACTTTCAAACTTTCCTAAACACAAATTCTTGATTAATTACCAAATAACATAAATTAAAATACAGTAAAACTTCCCTAGAGCGACCACCCTTCGTTCCACGAAAAAACGGTCGTTAAGAGAGGTGGTCGCTCAAAGAAGTATCAATAATAGATTGCCAAAAGAATTAACCCAAAAATAGTGTAGCAAATTTGCAAATTTTATAAATTAAAAAAACACGATAAACAATTGTTTGCGTTATTTATTGAAAACTGCTGCATTATATAAGCACAACTACATACGTATTTTTTAAAATTTAAACTTTCTTAAAATATGAAGAAATTTCGGATTTTTTTTTTAATTTCTTTTTGCGACAGTACCTCTCTCTCTAATTTATTTTTTATATCTGAAAAAAGAGTGTTTATATAGAGATACGCATTCTCTTTACACCCCGAAACTTGAAGTTTTCCCATTCTTTACGAATCGTAATTTTGTCTTTCAAAATTTTATTGATTTGGGTTTTCCAACAACTAAAAATTTCAGCCAACTTCCTCTCCGAATTTCCTTTTTGTGTGACTCGATCACTTGAATGCTCCAACGTTAAAATGACTCGTTTCTTAGACGTGTTTAACCCTTTGAACGGCAAAAATATTTCAGCTGAATGCTTTGAAAACGGCCTCTCTGTAGCTAAATGGTGAACGCAAATGTTTCGGAGCCGGTTTTCGGGTAATAAACAGAGAGCAACTTTCTACGTCTGAGCCGGTTTAAGAGTAAAAATCGAAGAACGACTTTCTACGACGGAGCCGGTTTTAGACCAGTCATCAGGGAGCGACTTTCTACGTTTCAGCCGGTTGAAGGGTTAAAGCTCTAGCCTATACAAGAATTGCAACCGATCTGTACTGTCATTCTTCCTCTATACGCGATAACCAATGAGAGATTATCAGCAACGCGACTTTTCACTTGCAGTCCCCTCCTTGCACTTATTGTCCAGTTCTGGGCGCCAAACAATAAGTCAAGGTCGACCGACCGGTTTGGAATGTGAATTTTTTTGCGGGAAAAGGCAAGAAAATTTTCGGACAAGGGACCGGTCGCTTATAGAGGGTTGTCTGGTCTCTCCTAGAGGACTTTTTAACATTAAGTATATAGGGTAAAAAGTTGGTGCCTTTAAATATTGGTCGTTGGAGGAGGAGGTCGCTTAATAGAGGTGGTCTCTCATAGCAGTTTCACTGTACAATCATAAAAAAAAATAAAGAGGAAAAAAAGAAAGCTCAGAAATATGTATATACAGGAAATATACACAAATTAAAACCTAAACATGCAACACACTGCATCACAAGAAAAAGGCTAAATCAACCTATACACAATTACTTATCACTGTTTCAAATTTTCCTATACATAATTTCAAACTGTCCAATACACGATTTCTTGAATAATAACTAAATAACATTAAAACGGTAAAAATAATAATAAGAAAGAAAATAATAATAAGAAGAAAAATGAAAAGAATATCGGAAGCCACAAATTAGAACGGTACCAAACAACAAATCAAAAATAAACATACAACACAGTTGTGGCTAGTAAACAGGTACGAGTATTTACAGAAAATATAGTTAAAACATAGAAAAAATGACACATTTATAAAAGACATTTAAAATATATATATATATATATAACATAAACATTCATAATTCACAAAATGTCAAGGAAAAAAATATGCGGAAAGAAAATGCCGAGAGTTCTTATAGGGAGAAAATAAACAAAAGGAGAAGATAATAAAAAACACAAATGCAACGAATGCCCAATAATGCTGCAATCCAAGAAGATTTGTGGAAAATATCAATGTCATGAAAATCGATCAATGTTGTTTCCATTTAATTTCAACATTGATTGATTTTCATGACATTGATATATATATATAAGGGGAAGGGATAGCCTGCAGGATCTACAATGTACTAATGATTTATTTTATTTATTTTAGTTGATTTTTCCTAATGAGGGCATTTCTCAATTTTTTCGACATTAAAAACGTCTCGGGGAAAAGGAATTATGATTTATAACAACTCCTCGGGCAATAATTGCCTTTCTTTTCCTTTTGCTGGTACATACGGAAATGGTTATTATAATTAATTAGAGATACATATAATTTGAAGTGGATTCTTCTGCTTTTATTTTTAAAATTAAGAAGTGCAATTGGAGAAGGAAAAATTATTCTGATTGGCCGAAGAGCATACTGGTTACGTCTTATACAAAGAAAGGTTTTTTCTAAAAATGTTAGCACTTAGCTTTGCTACTTATAAATTAATTTCGAATGTCTAATAAAATACAACTGATTTAATCTTTTGGTAATTATATTATATGAAAATAATTATAAAATTGAATTATATATTTATTTTCGCGATAACTTTAACCTTGAAGGTGGTTAGTTAAATCTTATTTCGATTAACGCCATTTGTCTTGATATAAAGCATAATTCATTTTCTTTTTCTTTTTTTTGGGATTAAGATAAGATATTAATACTTTAATTTAATTTAATAAAGTATACTTCAAATTAATTGCACGCATTCTTAAAGGCAAATCTTTCCATTTACAATTAATGAATTAGTTAGAATTCGTAAAGTGTAAGGCTATAAGAAAAGAATATATTGCGCTGTACATGGCAGACAGTTGGACATAGAGCTACCACATTTGGCACGCATTCACATTTTTAGCGAGTGTGCTCTCACTAATAAAGATATTTTCAAAAAAAATTGTATTAAATTTATCATAAATTAAAAATTAATCGAAATGTTAACAGTTTCCCTCAATAACTCCTAAACATTATCGCCCCAAAACTATTTTTGCTATACATTGATATTTAAGAAATAATCTTTTCAGTGACACTAATTTTATTATCCTACAATTTAATACAATTGCATGATGCGGACTGTTCAAAGAATTCATTGTGCCATTTGGCTTGCAAAATTAGAATCCGTGATATGCGTACATCGCAGGGTGTCGACATTGCCCCCACCCCCGACGGCGAGAAATTAAGAGTTTCGTCCGCAAAAATCTTTGCCATTTCTGAAGAAAGGTATTGAGATCTGGGTATCAAAAAATCTGGAAATCAATATCATACAAAGAAAGCCAAAAAAAACAAAGATAAACTCAGAAGTAATCGGAAAAAACAAAAAACAAAAAACAAACAAGAAATCCATTCTAGTCCATTTTTTCAAGGGCTAAGTACTTTATTCGAAATGGGTTCAAAATAATAATTGGGAAATTTTTCTGTGAGAAGCTTGCATTACGCCAAATATAACTTTTGTTAAAATCTGTTAATAATTTAAATTCCATGTTGAAGTTACTATATAGTAAGAAGATAAAATTAGCTATTTTTGTCCGAATTTTAGTACTGATTAATAATAGTTAACTCGACAAAACGTCAACACATTTGGCAGAATAACCGTTAAGGTGACAAGTGAATCAGATGTCACATTGTGCGGACTGTTTTTGGTCGGTTAGGGAAGAGTTGAACATTATGGATGAAAATTTGTATGACATGTTACTTTCATCGATTGTTTCTATCAATTGTCGGTGGAATTATTAGGGAAAAACAGAATATCTGTATTATACAAGAATGGGGCTATAGGATAATACGGCGAATGAATGGTCACCTATCGCCTTTTACCCGATTTAAAGTTTACTGAACATTTAACCCTCTGACTAATAAGAGTTCTCAAAATCTGAGTATAGTTGTATACGGGGGTTTGCTTACTAATTGATCTGTGAAATGGATTCGTCCGCCCCGTTCCCCTTTTTCTCATCACTACTGGTGGTGGGAGATATGAATAGCAGGCCTTTCATCTCCCCCCCAAGGGTCCCTTTAATGACAACTCGCCCAACTGCCTTCTCCCAGTTTCGGAACAGCAACCGGCCGAAATCCGCCCCACTAGTATAGAAGTTACATGGGCGGTTACGGCCGGCTTAGGAGTCAGAGCGCTAAGAAACGAAACGACATTTTAATTATCCAATAGTTATATTTTCAGCAGTAGATTTGCAGGTGTTTTAATTTATAATGTTTTATTTCATTATGATAATTCCTTGGCTAAAATCTGGCTAATGGTCAAAGTCAATCTGAAAAACATGGCCAGATGCTGTCGTCTCTCTTTTGCAGTATAGACATGTTAAGAAGTGTTGGATTGTAGTAATCAAAGGATGCAAATTCAGCATAAACCAATGGAGTAAGTAAAATGCGTAAACGGAAATTAGATTTATTTTACTATAAAATATCTCTTTATTAGCGGTCTAATTCATTGAATTACAATTATTTCAATAATAAAATGTTACAGACTGCAATTTGAAGACAAAAAGTAAATATCGTTCCAAAAATCTTTCTGTGGATGTACGGTGTAAACAGTCGAACACGCAGGATATTGGAGAATGAAGGTTTATTCGCAAATATGCAGGAAAACACGTAGCACAGGTAACAGGAGACAATACATCTTGCACTGATTAGCAACGTAAACAGGCAACAATTCACAGGTAATAACAGTTCAGCACTTCGAGATTCAGCAACACAAACAGTCAGCAAATCATTAATAACGACAATAAAAGCACTTTCAACGGCGCTCAGCTCTCCAGCTTTCTAGCTCGTACTGCAGACGAAACTCCAAAGTCGTTCCAGTGGATCGACAACACTCCTCCCTGATCCAACACCTGCCTTTATATACTCTCCCCGACAGGCCGTGACGTCACATGGAGTTTTCTCGTACATTCCAGTGTATTTTCTTTCCTAATAGAGATCTTTAGAAAGTGTCACATTTTCTGGAAACATCGATTTGTTGCCAAGGTCGCCAAATTTGTCGCCAAGTCGCCAAGTTTGTAGCCAAGGTCAGGGGTCCAGGCCCGGCTGCTGTCAGTATCCCATGTAAAACTCTCTTCCCAACCATATGATTCACGTTGCTGGAAGGCGACTTTCCATCTTCGTAACAATATATATATCATGGTAGCTTAGCCACAGTAAATCAGCTTATCCAAGTACAAACTGAACTCCTTGAATGAGTTCATACCTAAATTATTCAGATTCCATATTAAATATTATAATATCTAAATGAATTGTTACTGTTACTAACTGTTATTGAATCAGAGTATAAAATTGTTTTCTTTTTTCTACTAATTACTTCAAGACAAAAACTAGATAATTCCAAATGCTTCTGAATTTTTAATGGCCTTTGGATAAAGGTATCTCAATAGAAAGATGGTGAATTTAAAAATACGTGATAGAATATTCATATATACCACATTGAAAAAAACAGTGCTTAAAATTGAGCAAAAATACTCATTTTTGTGAACATTCACGCTTGCAGTAGCTCTGAAAGAAAGTGACTTATATATACCACGTTGAGAAAAACCAGTGCTTAAAATTAAGAAAAAATACTCATTTTTGTGAAACATTCACGCTTGCAGTATCTCTGAAAGAAAGTGATTAAAAATAAGTGCATAAAAAATGGAGACAGGGGAGTTCCAATTCAAGAACTGAATTCTAGTTTTTCAATAAAATATACTTATTTTTTAGTCCAAATATACTCATAAAAATAAATGCATAGGAAATCTAATTTTTAAGTAGTTTACTTTTCACATCTGCATTTTCCATATCGTCCTTTAATAGGTATCTTAAGCGACACATTTTATCGTTAAAAATTGTCATCTTTATTTAAAAACTCTTTCAATCATCTTTTTTCTAAGACAAAGTCAAAGGTAAAAAAAAAAAATTATTTTTCTAAAAGAAAATATATTTCGGAAAAAATAAAAAAACCCCATTCACTTCATCGAGGGAAACGAAACACTCTCTTTTTCCAAAAGATGGTGACCACAACTAACCACAGACTCAATTAACCTCGGGTACTCATATTCTCTCGTCTCCCATACATAAAGCACCACCCTCTCAAAGTCAACAACACAAAGACTGGAAAGAACTAACAATTATATTACTAACTATTATATTCCTTTTTGTTCTAAGTGTCCTCTTTTTACTTTCTCGAATACGAAGTATATACAAAGAGAAAGCATTGTAATCGTCAACAAAGTCGAACTCGAGATTTTGACGAATCTCCACGTTTTAGACCTCCCTGAGTCCGAAAAACACAATTTTGGAATTATGTCTGTCTGTGAACACGATAACTCGAAAACTATTAGAGCTACGGGGATGAAATTTGGCATGTGGTCTTTAAACATAAGTAGGTTTCTAACATTGTAGGTTTAACATTAACAAAAGTAACATTGTAGGTTTCTAACAAATTTTGGACAAAATCCGTTTACGGGAAGTCTGTTTGTCCGCGTTCATGTGAACTCTATAACTCAAAGACTTGAATAGCTAGATAGGTAGAATTTGGTACATAGTTTCATCGTCATGAATGTATGTCCGTATTAAATTTTGGGCCAAAGGGTTGACCGACTGTTGGTCTGCATAATCGCATACTTGTAAAAATTATATCTCATAAGCCCTTTAGCTTAGATAAATAAAACTTTGTATCACGGATGCTAACATTAATTATAGATCATCTAAATCGGTTAAAAAACAGGTGTTCAAATTGCATATTTAGTTCAAAATGCGCATTGCGACTGAGTGTTGGCGAGGGTTTCGCTTATTTTAATTAAGTTAGTATGCTTGGCGCTTGACCTTGGCGGTCTACGAAGGAAATTGTAGCGAGCCGCAAACACACGCTTCGGAAATCATGGCAATCCCCTGAATCGAAACTTCGTTCTAACATTCTCCAGATGGAAGGTATGTTGAAATCTTGCGTGATATCTGTAGTAAGATTTCGTTCTCAAAAACGTTAAATAAAGTTGTGCTACCTCAGCGCGCGTAAAAATTGAGAACATACGCAATTCTTTTTACAAAATATTAAGTTTCAGGAATTTATGAATTTGATACGTTTCATTGTAAATAACCATTCATAATTATTTTTCTCAAAATAACCAGGCCTTGGGTAAATACTCCAAGAATTTTACCTACCCACTGGGTGTTTACCCACCCCACATTACTGGTCGTATGCGAGAAAGTTTCGGGAAGGCCACCCCCACTGGTTCAATAAAGTTTTACGCATACCCAACCAACCGACAGGGAGCCGTCCTGGCTCCAAGTTCGGGGGTACGCTGTGGTGCTAAGTGGGATTGCTAACTGGTTGATTCATGACTGAACGAAGAAGTGGATCGATTTCTTCGTTCGGGGAGGGAAGTAAGAAGTCGAATGACGTCACGGCGACCTCACGTGATTACCTTCGCGCTCATCACGAGACTTCTCCATATTTCCGAAAATGTTTGAGATGTTCTTTAAGGCAATGAAAGCATTATAGCTGCACTTTGTTTTTTTTGGGAACTATAAAAATTTTAAACCCCCTCGACTTTACAGACACTCTGTAGTTAATGATGTGATGAAGTTATGATCTCTGACAAATCAAATTAGAGAATACTGGAAGCTACTTGTTGTGTCAATATAC
>BGPR01010342.1:2752-52895 GCA_013235015.1 Araneus ventricosus | reverse complement strand
GGACTCAACTAAGGAAAATATCGAAGGTTATGGAGGAAGATTTTTTTATTCATCTCAGAATGGATGGAAATTTAAAATGAAATATTTTTTAGAAACACCATTTTTTTGTATTGACCAGTGGGGGTATTTGTTTTATGAGTGGCTTGTAAAAAGTTGCTGTTTGTTTACAGTTTACTTTGTTTTGGTACGGTCATTTGAAAGTGCATGCCCTAATATGTTATTGCCAAATAGTTCAATTCAAGCTACATATTTTGAAGCTACAGGAGGGCTATTTTAACAGACCTCTTTATTCTGAATCATGACCAGATAACGATGATGACACATAAGCCGGCACGGTCCGCTAGAAGATTCCACACCACACTAGTGTTCGTGTTTGTTCAGCAGTGTTCAGTGCCTTTGTTTTTATTCCGGGCGCTTGAAAACTAGGTCATGACGACATGACGTAAGTTTAGGATATCGTGTCGTTTGAGAATAGAGGAAGTTGAAGAGAATACAAATGTATGAATAAATCGGACTCAACTAAGGAAGACATCGAAAGTTATGGATGAAGATTTTTATCAATTCACCAAAGAATGGTTGAAAATTTAAAATAAAATATTTTTTGGAAAGACAGGTTTTTCTATTGACCAGTGGGGGTATTTATTTTATGAATGGCGTGCAGAAAGTTAGTGCTGTTTGAAGTTTGCAGTTGATTCATTTATTTTTATTTTAGTGTGGCCATTTGAAGGCGCATACCCTGATATATTATTGCCAAATTGTTTAATTCGAGCTACATATTTAGAAGCTGCAGGAGGGCTATTTTAACAGACGTCTTAATTCTGAATCATGATCTGATAAATGAGGATGACATCGAAACCGGCAGAGTCCGCTCTATGATTCCACACCATTCAAGTGCTCGTGTTTCTTTCATTGCTTACAATGTTTCTTGCATGCGTTTTACCTGCTTTTAAATTAAATCAGTAAGAAGAACAGAAAAAGTCCAAATTCTTCCTTTCTTATGAATTAATTCTATAAATATAATTTTCCCAAAAAAGTGGAACAAGAATTTATTTCCTTAAATATTGCACCTGGACATATACTTCCAATTACAAAGTTTCATCAAATAAGGTAGGAATTTGAGTGGTGGAAGGTTGAAAATAAAAAGTTAAGAAAATTAAATTTTTATACGTGCCCCATAGAGGAAAAGTGTCAATGAGTGAAATGTTCCTCTTACACTCATCTATGCATAAACTAAGTTTCACAATTCTGTCTGAAAAACTAACAGTGATATGTTAATTTTTAAATTTCAAAGGGCTGCTCACAAATTTATATGGAAATGTTTATTTCAGAAATGCAAATTTATTCAACACAGAAAACCAGGGAAATGCAAATATTTGTTTATATATTAGTTTATCTAAAGTGACCATTTATTTCCCCCCTCAAAATGGGACTTTTAAAAAAAATTTAGGTACTGTTATGTGAATTCAAGAAAACACATATTTCTTCAGTTTTTATATATTGATGAAAAGAACAGGAATAAACACGTGAAAATAAATAACTCATGCAATCATGAATTTTTCTGAAGAAAACATTTTTTCTTCAGTATATTAGGTGTTGATTTAAAAAAGAATGGAATTCTTGGTAGGATTTCTTAAAATTTACTTTGATAATTAACGTTGCTTTATTAACTGCGACCTGAAACTGTGTTTTCTAGCTCGTCTACAACTTATTCATAAGAATAAAGACCCTTTCTACGGGTGTATTAGTGCCGACGGACATAGAATATATTCAATGGTTATACGAAACTTCGTATGATGTAGATTGTTGGCGTGAAAGTATTTGAACAGTTCCACCCAACGACTTTCGGCTTAAATATTCCCAGTGTTTCATTCTGTCACTTTATACAGTGTAATGTAGTTAGAACTAAGTGCGAAATAGGAGGCTTCTGACCAACTTACATATGTGTGATACATATAGCGCATGCTCCGTCATCGCCGGGTTTTTTGCGCCTTCTTGTTTGAAATTGTTATCGTGAGTTGCTCTCTTTCTGAAAACGAGACATTTGGGCATCCCGAAGCTGTTCTTGGGGACAACGGAACAGGCTACCAAAAAACGGGACTGTCCCGTTCAAAACGGGACGTATGGTCACATTAAGTATATCAGCCAATCATCACGGATTGAAAATAAATTGCCATTGATGCATACTGTTACTCAGTTTCATTTGCAGATAGTTTCAACTATCGACTTGATAAAGAATGGAAGGAGAAGTTGAGAAAATGAAAATTTAAGGTATAACAGGAAAATAGAATAAATATTGAACTAGAATACTGAATTGCACTGTCATACAAAAGTTAAGGAACATTTCGTAAAAGGTGAGAAATTTGCAATTAATACGAAAACTTTGTTTCGAAATCAGTTCTGGAGAATCGTATGACATTCAATAGAGTATCATATACATATTACAGTGAAGATTCGGTTACGAGGGCAATTAGGGGGACCACCAGAAAGGGATGAAAGCGAAAATGGAGTTTCATCCATCCTGTTTCACAGAAAGCTGATAACGAGATGTAACTTTTATTAATGGTTATGGTTTAATGTGCATAATATTTACATACATTTTCGTAAGCATAGCACAAATATTCGGGAAGATATAAATGTTTCTTTAAAAAATCCCAAAATTTTTCGCATGTGTTTTGCTTATAACATGTAGAGTTTTCATTCAAAGTATTCGAAATTTTCAGAACACTTGACAATATGGTACGGAAGTACGGTATTAAACGTTGAAGTAAATGCGTTGAATATTACATGAAATATCAGTGTTTGTACTAAATAATTTTTTATTGCGCATGTGCGAGACGCAGGGGAATGTTTCTTTCTTAACTTCAAAGTCAAATATATAGAGGAACTTTAAAAAAATTCCGGTTGAATCCCATTAAAATTCAGAAAGCTGTCGGCATTTCAGTGAGGTTAATTTCAATTTATCTTTAAGAGAAGCTAAATGATGAGGGTTCTTGCACAAACTGATATTTTTAAAATTTGAATCTTCGAACAGTAACATTGAATTTTAGTAAAATTGAATATCCCGAATACCATGAACACTTATAAATTAAATACATTATTTAAATTCCATTTTCTCGAATACCATTCGAAGATTAAAGTTTAAAAATATCACTTTGTGCAAGAACTGTCATCATTTAGCTTCTCTTAAAGATAAATTGAAATTCACCTCACTGAAATGCAGACAGCTTTCTGAATTTTAATGGGATTCAACTGGAATTTTTAAAAAGTTGCTCTATACATCTAGCTTTAAAGTTACGAAAGAAAAATTGCGCTGCGTTTCGCACATGGGCAGTAAAACATTATTTGGTACAAACACTCATATTTCCTGTAATATTCAACGTATTTACTTCAAAGTTTAATACAATACTTCTGTAACATATTGTCAAGTGTTCTGCAAATTTCGAATAATTTGAATGAAAACTCTGCATGTTATAAACAAAACGCATGAGGAAAAAATTGGGATTTTTTAAAGAAACATTTATATCTTCCCGAATATTTGTGCTATGCTTACGAAAATGCATGTAAATATTATGCACATTAAACCATAACCATTGATGAAAGTTACATCTCGTTATCAGCTTTCAGTGAAACAGGATGGGTGAAACTCCATTTTCGCCTTCATCCCTTTCTGGTGATCCCCCTAATTACCCTCGTGACCGAATCTTCACTGTGATATGTATTTGGTACTTTATTGAATATCACACGATTCTCCAGAACTAATTTCGAAACAAAGTTTTCGTATTAATTGCAAATTTCTCGCATTTTACGAAATGTTCCTTAACTTTTGTGTGTGTCAGTGTATTTGCTCTAAGTGTTGTGCGCATTATTAAGCTTTACCTAAAAGCAGTGACGACTCGTACTTTAGATGTGCAGAGTTGCAGAACTCGCCAAAATTATTTAAAAAATTCGAATTTTTTGTTTTTATTCTTATTTGCTTACTTCTACAATATGAGAGTTCAATTATTAACGAAAAAGATAAAAAATACCCAATACTTTTGAAAAGCATTAAAATTCGCTGAGTAAGACAGACACAGACATTGTAAAACAGACGCAGGATAGATTTGCACACCAAATATTTTTGAAAGCACTAAATTCCCCTCATTGCAAACAACTAAGTGACATAATGGACGAAGGCGATTAGCTATTCTTTCTGTACTAGGACCTAGCCGGAACTGGATTTTCGGATGCTACTGTTTTGAGCTACAAAACAACTAATAATCTTTTTTCCCTTTTCAATATCACCCATGTTTCGCCTTCGCCTTCTTCTTTTTCATTGGCTGCTTTTTGGTTTCAGATTTACTTTCATGTTGCCTCAACGGGGACTTGACTGGTTCCTACATATTCGATTTCTCTTATTAAAACGTTACTCACCGAAAAACAGGACTGCAATTATTTAAAATACAATTCAAATAATTACAACTACAAGTTTGGACTATGTGAAGGTACAGCTATTTTTGAAAAATTGTATTTCAATTGTATTCTAGTAATATTTTTATAGCACTGCTTGTTTCTGGGAAGATGAGCATCACTGCTGATTAGTCACCGTGAATAGTTTTTGAAGATTCACAAAATGAACTATTTTTACAAATACTTCAATTAAGGGGCCGTTCAAATATTACGTAAGCACCCAAGGGGGGGGTTGCGATTTGCTTATTTTTGCTGACAATGGGGGAGGGGGAGTATGAGTGATGCTTACGTAAGACATTGAAATCACTTTATTTCCGAAAATCTCTTGTAACTTGCACAAATAATGTAATTTAAAAAAATTAAATTTGAAAAAAAAGTTAAATTTGGCAAAAGAAAAATAAACTTGATTTTTTATAAGCTTAAACTTGAAACTGTAAGGAAATTAAACTTACTTTTTTTTCATTTTAAGCCTAGTTAGAGTTTTTATTTGAATTAAGTCCTAAAATTTTTAAAATTAGATTATTACTGTTATACGTTTTGTAAAAAAAACGAACGTGGGGGGTTGCAGTTTGCTTACGTAATTATAAGAGGGGGGTTTGCGATTTGCTTATTTTTGCTGACAAGGGGGAAGGGAGGGGTCAAAAAATACCAAAAACATGATTACGTAATATTTGAACGGTCCCTAATGTATTATTTGACTAGCTTTTAGATTTAACCAGAGTTAACAAGTACATTGTTATTTTTTAATTCCGACCTTTAAATATTTTTTTAAAAATATTTGTATTATCCCTAAAATGTACATCGAAAGACTGGATCAAACAGTAGTGAGAAGTATAGAAAAGTGATCTAAGTCAACAACTTCTTTGTCTTCTTATATATCTGTAAGTTTTGCAGATAGAAGCGTGTAACTTTGTATGTCAATAGATGAATGTAAACTAAGCATTTTACGAATTGACATTTTTGCTTTGTGGGGGCCATATAAAAATTTAATTTTTATAATTTTTTATTATCAATCCCCTTGGATATCAAAGTATTTTGACACAAATTCTTACATTATTTGATGAAACTTTGTAATTAGAAGAATATATCTGAAATTAATATGTCGAAAGAAAACATGTAGAGCTACTGAGGAAGATTTGTTTTTCATCTAAGAATGAACAGAAAATTAAAATAAAATATTGCTTGGAAAGATCAGTTTTTTGTCGACCAGAGGAGGTATTTGTGTTTGTGAATGGCTCGTAGGAAGTTATTATTATTTGAAGTTTACAGTTGATGTGTTTTCTTTAATTGAGATGGTCAAGTACATACCCCGATATATTTTTACCAAATGGTTTAATTCAAGTGACATCCCGTTTCAAAGCTACAGGAGGGTTATTTTAAAGCTGACCTCGTAATTTTGAATCTATATCAGATAATGACGATGGCACCTAAGTCAGCACATTCTCCTACTAGATTCCACACCACACCAGTGATTTCATTGTTCACAGTTCGTTTGTGTACTGATTTTCCTGATTATTTTTTCCTTGGTTCAATTTTGGCTTTTCAAGTGTCTTGACTTTTTTATGTATGTAAAGATGGAATTTTGTAATCGAGTTTTTACTCATTTCTTTATGAGCCAGAGATCTGAAGTTCTGTACAGTTAAATATTCCCAAGGGCAAACAATATCTAGCTATTTTTAAAACTTAATTACCAGCTATTCAACTGATTTTTATTCAATTTTGATTCAATATGAGAAGAGACATCTCTCATTTAGTTTGAGAAGAATCGATTATAAGATTCAAAAATATTTATAATATTGAATTATAAAATATATATGAGACTAGAAAGATAAAAATAATAAAAATAAAAAGTTTTTGAACCAAGATTTTATTAGTGTACTAAAAAGCAGAAAAAAATTATTAAAAAATCGGGATTTCTAAACAAAACTGATAAAGCGTGAGACCATGACAAGTAAACTATGAGAATATTAACTCAAAATAGGAAACAAAACTAGCACAGAAAAATTATATATTTAAGTAACATTAGTAAAATAAAGGCATTTGAAAAGTAAAAATAAAAGACACATTTTATCAGTTGCTTGCAAATGTAGCAGCATCCAAAATATCAGTATGAGAATAAAACTAAACCAAATTAAGTAAAATAAAAATAAAAACAATTGAATAAGATTGAAAGGAAAATCCGGCCTGAGGACTTCATCAAGGGTCACCCCCGGAAAGGAATCAAAAGCGCGATTTTTTTCCGTGAGAGGACTGACAAAAGTCCAAAACTTTTTGACCCGAAAAATCAAGAATTGAAAGAGTTGAGAGGGAAGCACCACTTCCAAAATACAAAGAACATTAACACGATTTTACGCATAAAATAGCAGAAGAAAGAAAGAAACTTAACTGTGTCCCCGAAATGTAAGAAGATCCAGACTGTAGTACACCATTTTAAATCTTCCGCTCAAGGATGCCTCTGACAAAGTTGTGTAGTCACTGGGTGAAAAAGGTAAGTTATTCTAACGCCATCTATTGAGCCTAAAAGGTAAAAAAATCCTGCAGTTCTTTAGAAACAAAACTTATGAAAATACTAATATTATCCTGAAATCTCAGATTAATTAAGCTACAATGAATATCATTAGAAAAAAATTATGAAATATTCATAAAAAATTAAAAGAGTATTATGAGTGAGGTTAAAATTCCCATTTACTTAGTGTATATGTATCAGCGCGATAAGTTTTAGACTTTGTTTTGATACTAATTTTCTTAACAAAGTGTTTTATTCTTGTAAAACATTAATAAAAGCATAGTTTTAAAAACTTTTTAAATATTTTTATTATTCTACATGTCTCACTCCAAAAATTTCGCGCAACATCTTAAAGTCAAAACTAAGTTTTTATTTAAAAAAATAAGTGGACTTGGATAGCCGGCCCAAAGGTCTTTTTCCTTTATTCATGATCAGTTCAAATGCAGATAGCTATTATTTATATGTATATTTTCTTAAGCAATCATGTTTAAAGTTTCTGAAGATTTCAGAGATATAAGTAAATACGAAAAAGATCAGTTCATTCACTTTAAAAGCTAAGATTTCTAACCTGACAGCTAAAAGGTCAAAAGAATTGGGCGCTCAAAGGGTAATACCAACAACCAAAGAAAAAAAGTAAGAGCTTATAATGATTATTTTTTATATTATTAACATCCCAAATTTGATCATGTAATACACAAAATAATTCCTTGTTATCCCTCCACCGCACTTAGCCCTAAACAGATAATAAACAGTCTTCACGAGATTTAACAGTTTTTGGAACAGAAATAAATCAAAACCTGTACAAGCTGTTAGTCCACGAAATTGCATGAAAAACTCGTAAAGCTTTATAAATTCCGCAATCATCCACACGTATTTCCTGAAATTCGCTTACGAAACAGCTATAAATGGGCGTTTCGAGGAGGGTGGGCTCGAAAACTATTGTCTTCGAAGTGATAATTCTCTGATTCATACTGGTTTAGGTGTTACCACATGTTGCTTTATCGCTTTTTTCTTTCGTGTTACCAGGCTTCACTAAATGTCCATTAACAACTGAAATTTCTTTTATTCATGCGTTTTTATATCAAGCCTGCTTGGACAGCCATTTTTGGTCATGATGAAGAGTTGGTTAAAGCAGACGATGGTATTTTAAACTGTAGATTCTCTTTTGCTTCTTCTTACTGCTGGTACAAATGCTGTACAAGTAAATGTTTTACCTCTACGTATGGCGTAACATTTAAAAATTGTTGTAAGTTCTCTTTATCTTTTTTTACGAGTTTAGTTTAGTTATATTAACGTCCCGTTTTGAAGCAACACGAGGGCTATTTTGGGACGGACCTCGTAATTTTGAATCTCGTTCAGATGACGAGGACGACACCTGAACTGGAACCCCAGTTTCCAAACTTCCGCACTACACCAGCGGGAGGACGTTTGGCCCCTTACGTATGATTTAACTTGCAACAGACCTTTTTTCCACTGTACTAGTAAGTACATAGAGATGAAAAGTCTTACAATATATGTGCACCCGTGAAAAAAACTTTTTTACGGGTGTACATATATTGTCGGACTTTTCAATACCTATGTACTTACTAGTACAGTGGAACCTCGCTTAACGAGCATAATTTGTTCCAGGATCTTATTCGTAATGCGAAACAATTTTTCCTATATAAATTAATGTAAAATACGATAATGCGTTCCATCCCGTAAAAAAATGCTCAACAATTTCATGTATGACGTTTATTTAAAGAAAATCATATATAACATTGTTAAGGAGCTTGACTCATCTTCATCCTTTCTTCCATCGCGGAATAAACCAACCAGGAATGCAAATTCGATTTGCAGGAAAAAGAAATCGAAATACTTAGTTTATTATTTGAGATACATAACCAATTTTTTTTTGCTAAAAAGCTGTCTTGAGATATTTTTGTATGTTTCTCAATTTTTGCTTCTCAATGTGCGATGCACCAATTTCCCACGATTTCAGCATTTCTCTTATTGCGCCAGAAGATTGTTTGCTTTGCTGTTACTTCCTCCTTTGACAGACTCTCCTCCACAACTTCTTGCTGTAAAACACAATGCAACTCCGTAAGATCTTCGGTTGTCAGCTCCTGGCTGTGATCTCCACTATCCACCTCCAGTACCATGATCTTAGCCAAAGACACAACCTCGTTGACTGCAGGCTCCACAGGCACTGGTCCAAACCCCTCAAAGTCTCATTCGACAATGCTCTCCGGCAAAAGCTTCTTTCAAGCAGAAGTGAGGGTTCTGCCCACGCCATTAGGATTTTTCTCCCCTTGCGGTGTTCATGTGTTGGTTATCTAATTACCGAATAGACAGCATTACTCCTTTGTCCTATTGTAGACATGTGGGGTGGATCGGATTATTGTTAATGCGGAAAAACAAGAATGAACAAGAAAATTCCCTCTCCACAGACGGTGGAGAGGGAATACATATCTTATTTTCTAATGAGTTAGAAGGGGGAAATCACTTACATATCAAATAGAAGTCTTCGTCTGAAAGGAATATTCTGAAATTTGTTTAGCTGTTATCTAAACTTAGATAAAGTTTTAATGTAATCTTATCTAATCTTATATATAATTTATGTATTATCTAAAAATTCTGTATCTTTTCTATACAAATATGACAACAGTAAATTCTGAAGCAGGTTTTAAAGGCTCACCAAGAAAAGTCTTTTACCTTCAATAAAGAGAAACGGTTCTTCCTAAAAATAACCCGGCGTTATTGCTTTTATGGAGGAATTTGATATAAAAGCATGGACTCTTCATCGGGTTCTTTTAAATCTTAATATATGTTATTGGTAAAATTCTCATGAATTTATTCAACTTTAGTGAAATTCCAAGAGAATTTCAAAATTTTATTGCGTTTTAAAGCTATAAAGTCGAGTTTGAATCGAGTAAATTGAAGTTGAGTTTGTTTCCAATACTTCTCAGAAATTGATCTTAATCTCTGTAAATGCTGTTTCACCTTGTTAGTACAAGGGTAGTAACTAAGCAGACATTCAGATATGAAGACGCCATGAGGTTGCACTCTTTACTAATTTCATTTGTTCTTCTTTATAGCATAACTTTTTTAGTTTAAAAGTTACTGGGATGTGTTAGTTGAAGAACTCTGAGTGGGGCCCTTTGTTCTTATACAGGGTAGTCATAAATTACTGGACCCATTTCAAAAATTAATACATAAAACTAGTAATGTTACAACTACAGTAGAATTTTTAAAAAATGAGAGCGCATTTAAAAAAGGTTTTTCAGATAGGTAACGCAGCGTTACGGTGGTCGTAAATTATTAAACATCTCCCATTTTGAGAGCCATTATCTGCTAAACTATTAAAGACAGAAGAAAAATAAAAGCATACATTTCTAGGGAATTTTATTCGAAAACTGAATAATTTTCGACATATTCAAGAAAAACCGAAAAAGGAAACCAGAAAACGCGTATCGGTTTCTGCTGACCAGTAGCAATTGCGTATGGAAATATCTCGTTGTAGCAAATTTAGAACACCGTAGTGGTATGCCACCTACCTGAAAAAAACCTTCTCATTTGCTCTCTCATTTAACCCGTCAGCATACCCACGGGTCTTTTTGACCCCACTCTTTCTCTTTTGTTAAGAAATTCTAGGAATTTATAAAAAATTTACCCCTGTCACTTCCTGTACCTTCATGGGGGAGATAGAAGAAGAAGGAAAGAGCTGCAGAAACCGAAGAAATGGGGTTTCTCACTTTTAACTGGGGGAGTTGGGGTCAAATTGACCCGTGCGTGTGCTAGCATTTCAGAGTCATTTAACGTTATGGCTATGACAGCGTACGAACGTGCGCAGCAGAGAAGACAAGAATACAGAAAAGGTATGGAAAAAAGGAGATAAGTTCAACTTTCCTTTTTCATATTAAAAATCGCATTCGTGTCTTAAATACAAGTTATTTGTACGAAAAAATATTCTTAAACCTTGAACATATTTTACTTTTGTGCAAATAACCAATAAAGTAAGGAGTAAGTGTCTAACAATTTGGGGTCAGTATGACCCCGCGCGTGTGCTAATGTTCAAAAAATGAGTGCGTGTGCTGAAGGGTTAAAAAAGTTGCAGTTGTAACATTATTTGTTTGTTTTTATTAATTTTTTAAATGGGTCCAACAATTTATGACCCTGTATAATAAAATGAGTTGAAAGACTGCAGTGTGGTAGTGACTGACATGGAAATAATTTTATTTTTATCTTCCACTGCTATTCCATGGGCTTTATTATTGCGAATGAAATTTATGCGAACACTTATTATGTTTACCATGTTAGAAAACGGACAAAGAACTTGAGCTAAAATAAATATTTCTGTGTAATTGAATATAAAAAAATGGAAGTTCCAAAATTTTCATTTGCAACTTTTTCATATAAGACTACTGTTAAAATCTATGATTCTATCGCTTTTGAGTTTTAAAAGTTGATTTAAAAATCTTGTGGTTCAAAATGTCTGCCTTTACAGTTTAGACAATTGCTTTCCTTTTCTTTGGCTTAAAAGATATGGGAGGATTCGATGAACTTTCATTTCACAAAAAGCCCCCTTTTTCCAAATTGAACATAAAGACTTTTTCGACGCTTTAAAACTTTGATAAACGAGTCCATAAACATGAAAACAAACTTATATTAAATATTTACTTCTAAAACGAGCTATAAGGCTGCACCGTTTTCGATAGCAGTGCAGCGTATCGCGGAAAGTAATGCTTCATTTCTAGAAAGAATCTCTATCATGTTTGAATAATGCTAAGCCATATTTCAAAATTCTTGTTTGAACCGTCTTTTGAAATTGTTTATAATATCGGCATTTTTCAAATTTAGAGTAAATTAATTCAATGAAATAATGAATTCCTTTTGTTATGGACTCATCATTATTTGTGAAAAACAGAGACACTTTTTGAATTGAGGAATGCTGAGAGGGGATCTATGCAGGTGCATTATCTTCGTATGGATTGTGCCAGGCTGATCGAGTATTATAAGATCATACAGCGTATGAATTCGCCTCTACAAGCTAGCCCATCTGTAGACGTCACTTCGCCCTCTGACCATAGTAAACTGGTGTCCAAAAATAATGCACAATTTTTAAGATGCTAAAAAATTGTAGTTAATATGCATATTACGGTTCGAAATCAGTTGCTGAGAATCGTGGGACATACTAGCGTCGGAATCACATTTTATAGTGAAGATTCGGTCACTAGGGTAATTAAGGGGGCGATCAGAAAGTAATTAAGACGAAGAAAAGGGATTTCGACATGCCGTTTTAAAGAAAGCTTATAAAGAGATGAAACTTTCATTATTGATTATGATTGATATGCATAATATTTACCTGCATTTTCGTAAGCATGGCACAAATATTCAGGAAGATATAAAGGTTTCTTTAAAAAATTTCCAAATTTTTCCGGATGTTTTTGTTTATAACTTGCAGAGCTTTAAACCAAATTGCATGAAACTTACAGAATACTTGACAATATGTAAAAGAGGCCCTTTTATAAGATTTGAATTAAATAATTTCAATATTATACGAAAAATGGGTATTTGTAGTAAATAATTTTTTATGGTGCATGAGCAAAACGCAGCGTAATTTTTCTTTCATAATTTCAGAGACAGCTATATAGTGCAATTTGTATAAAAATTCTAGTTCAGTACCTTTAGTTTTCTGAAAGACATCGGCATTTAAAGAGCTGAATTGCTTTTGTACTATAAGAGAAACAAAATGATGAGGATTCTTGCATAAATTGATACTTTTAAACTTGAATCTTCGAAGAGTAATATTGAATTTTATGAAGGTTGAATATTCTGAATTCTCATGAATACTTTTAAATTAAATACCTAATTTAAATTTGCATTTCGATGATAACTCTTCGAAGATTCAAGCCTACGATTCTCAGCAACTGATTGCAAACCATGATATCCATATTAACTCCGATATTTTAGCATATTAAAAAATTGGGCATTACTTTTGGATACCAGTGCAGGGTCAGCAATGAATTAAAGATCGTATAAATATTACCATGTATGCAGTTAAAGACATGAATAATTCCAATGTATTCTCTAGTGCAAGTGTATGCTCGACCTGGCTTTGGGTATTGCAGTAATTTAACTAAGTAATACTTTATTACTTCCATTGTATATATTTTAAGTGAAATCATTCATATATTCCCCGTTATTTGATGCACAACCCCATTATTTGATTATTTCATAAACTTGATAGAGCATATTAACGATAATAAAATTGATAACGATAGAAAACCTCTCCAAGCTAGATCATCTCTATAAATCACTTCGTCATTTGACCATAGCAGGATCAGCGAGGCATTAAAGATATTTTAAATATTTCTATGTATACAGTTAAAAGTATGGATAAATATGATTTATTCTTTAGTAAAAGTGAATGCTCGGCTTGGGTTTACTTAATTAAACAGAAATATGCAAGTTTCACATATAATTAAGTAAAAATCTGGAATTTCAAATGTATCTAGACCACAATCACTCCTGGGAAATATTCAAAATAAACGGGATTATATTTTTAAAGAGAAAATGTGGACAGTAAAAAACGAGGGAAAAAACTTGCTGAATAAGTTCGAAACCGCTTGACGGACATCACTTTCTTCCGATGTCAGAAATTGATGGATCAGGAAAGTTTTGGACATCACTTTCTTCCGATGTCAGAAATTGATGGATCAGGAAAGTTTTGGAGAAGTTTTGGGCAAAATTTCAATAGGAGCGGGAAAAATTGTTCGCAAGAAATGCACTCATCAAATATGCTTAAGTCAGCATTTCTGCATTTTTTTTCAGAAGATTATTTACTAAAATATTTATACAAATAGGAATTTCTGGGGAAGAATAATGTATAGTAGAAGACAAACTGAGTATAAAGGAAAGGAGTTTTTTTAAAAACGAGATTTATAGAATTTGTTTTTTACAATTTTTTATTCTAACTTTCTTACAATTGGTAACAATTATGTTATAGATATTTTAATAACGAAGAAACATATCAATAAAAAATTTTTAAGAATACCATTAGCTGATATAACCAAAGTAGCTCGGACTGAAAATAATTTCATGTCATTTTTTAAAACATAAGTATAATATTTTTTATGTAATAAACTTGCGCTTACATACTTTTATGCAAAGCTTGTGTGAACAGGACAGTGTGTTATAGTTGGACCGTGTGTTATAGTTGTTATAGTTCACAGGACAATGTTGTTGTTGGACCAACGTTAGAACAGGTTTTTAACAGAAGAAAATGAGTGGTAGTAGGTTGAAGGCATGTTCTGTTGGTGAGGCTTGTGTGGTGTGTTCGAAATAAGAATGCTTTAGGATGATGTCGCCTTTTTTGATTCCTGTTTTTTCCGATGTTGCTTTCAGCTTCAAGATCTATGTCTCGTGTGGCTGAATGAAGTGAATTTTTGTGCTATGTGTTTTTAAAGACACAGAATAGTGATGAATTATTCATCACACGTTTCTATTCTAAAGTAATTGTGAGATATGGAGATATAGTTTCAGAGTCACTCATAGTACGAGCTCAAATCCTCTTCCTGATTTTCTGTATAGCATGCTTCGGTAAGCTTTCTTTTCTTTGACTGCAGTTAAATTAATATTTTTTCCAAGATGTATAATTAAGGTGGAACATCTTGAATAGTAATGTATATATATTTACTCATGTATGAAAACACGTGTTTTTTTTGTTCGAAAAGTTGGTGTTAATATGTGTTCCGTAATAATAACTAAATGTTAATAAACAGTGTTTTTTTCTAATTTGATCTTGTGCTCTCACCTTTGGTGTGCTACTCACACTATACGATCATAGTGCCATTTTATATGTTTTTTTGCAGCTACAGTGTTACTATCACAATGTAACAGCTTGTAATAAACAAAATCCTCTTATCGTCTGCAAGTCAATTTTTTCTATTTAAATGAGAACATCAGCTGTACAAAACAATTTTTAAACTCGTATTTTACACGAAAAACTACAGATGATAAAAAAATTATTTCGAATTTTCTTTTAAAAATTTTAATTAAGATAGGAGCCAACATTTTAGATGTTCTAACTTTTCACGTCAAGTGCTCGGCGCAAAAAGATTTTTCTATTCGAAATAACCAACCATCTTACCAATGCCTTCTTCTGGAAATGTGTAAAAATTTATGTGACAAAAGATGAGAGACTTCATGCCTGTAGTAGTTTTTGCGGAAAAGCGCTTCTGAAGATATCACTTAACTTGAGTACATGATTCTTGCGTTAGTTTCATTCTGTCGAGATATTTTATAGCAGATAATCATTAATTAATAGACAAAATTTATATTATAAATTTTATTAATACAGATATTTTAGGTTTCATTTGTACACTTTTGATATATAGAGTGTTCAATTAATACGAGTTTTCAATTAAAAGATTGCTAAATCAATTATTAACCAACTCAGATAGTTGTTAACAAGCATTATGAGGAATAAAAATTGAAATGGAACGTGATGTTAGAGACCAGATTGAGTCCCATCTGTATCAATCTGTTGCCATCATGAAGACATAACAAAAAGTGCAATAATCACAAAAGGAATCATTTGGCACTGCATTTACAACTGATTTCGTGCTGTACTGTTAGAAAGGGAAAGATGGGGATGAAAGTAACGAAATTCTAAGAGGTGCTATTTAAATTGCTGATTTCGGAAGTTTTTTATATGGATATTACAGTCAACAGAGATTAAAATCCTGGACGCTATCAAGATGCTGTGCGCGATATTGGTTTTCGTTACCGCGTCGGCGATCTGCATTTTGACATTATCTGATGCGTCCATAGGTATCTTCTAAACGAGATATGATACTATAAGTTGAAAGGAAATAGATGAACGAAGCAAAATCTGGCGAACGTGGAGGCCAAGTAACGAGTCTAGCGCACTAACTGCCCTTGTCAGTTATCGTAAACGAATGCATGAAAACATTCATCATTCGTCTTCCTTTCTCTCAGGATCTGGATCCGCATGCTTGCAACGCTTGAGATTCTTCTCCACTAAACGTGGTGTGCGACACAACGTTACAGTTCAATTTTTGTGCTCGGCTTGATGTCTGCTAGCAACATAAGGAGTTATCGCCCTATTAACTGAATATCCAGTCTACTATATCTTCATATGTTAATGGTAAACAAACTTAAAAAAAATCGAACATTATTCGGAATCATATGCATTCTTACTTTCTCGTATACGAAGTATACAAAGAGAAAGTATTGTAATCGCCAAAAAATTTGAACTCGAGATTTTGATGAATCTCCACATTTGAGACCATTCTGAGTCCGAAAAACACAATTTTGGAATTATGTCTGTCTGTCTGTGAACACGATAACTCAAAAACTATTGAAGCTATAGAGATGAAATTTGGTATTTGGTCTTTACACATAATTTTCAAGTTTTTATCAAATTTTGGACAAAATCGCATCACGGGATTGTCTGTCCGTGTTCATGTGAACACGATAATTTGGTACACAGTTTTATCATCAGGAACGTAGGTTTGTAGCAAATTTTGGACCAAACACCATGATGACTTAATACATGATGATACCATGCCTTTGCTCATGAAGGATCTTCATAATACTCGTGAGTCATGCCAGGGATCTTTTGTCTTGGACAATATTTTCACACCACTTCGAAAGATTTTCAGCCGTGGGCTTCTTGAAATGAAAGGGTTTTGTCTCATAATCCTACTTGTAAACCCGTGCCCAATTTTCTAATCCTACTTGTAAACATGTGCCCAATTTTCGTTTCAATCGGTTGCAAAAAAATGCGTATACAAATCGCATAACGATTTTCTTTACCTTACGCAAGGCCATTTGCGTATTGGCGAGAATCCGTCTTTCACCTTGGCGCGCGCCAGGGGAAATTCGTTTTATGCCGTTTTCCTTAATTTTTTCTCTACCTTTGTTAGGGACGCTTGGTGTGTTTTAATGCAGTTTGGATTATTTTTTTCCCACATGTGTTCATGTTAGTGCTGCTCTGCGTGTTTTCTCCCACCCTCGTTAGCACGGATACGAAAAAGTTTTGGGGAGACCATTCCCGCTGGTTGAATTTGTAACACTGCAAAGAGGACTAGAAAAAAATTTGTCAGTAATTAGTTTCAAGCTATTCTTTTCGGAAACCTCTGATACCTATAATTTTTTATATTTTTCATAACATCTATAAGAATACGAATAAAGTATCATTTGATCATTGGAGTTAGAAAGGCCATTTCCACAGATGTCTTTTTTCTGACGAGTACAGATACTAAAATGTCAATTCTTGCATATGGAATCATTGTAAGCTTCTATTCTGACTGCAAAACTAAGGATTAAGAGGATCACTGTAAGGATTAAAAAACGACAAGTCTGAGTCTTTTGGATGGCTTAATTTATAAGTGACGTCAGACCCTCTTAATGCTTTAGATAGCCAGACCATGTTTTCCAACTTAATGAGAAAGAACACTTTAAGGCTCGTTTGAGTAATTATGGGATTACATAGTCTCGAATGCTCTATCAAATGGTGCTTAAAATGTTCCATCGATTTATATTCCAAAGATCTTTTTTCGTTCAGTTAATGATAAGAGCAAATTAAATCGATCCTCTCTTGCTCTTGAGTTTCGCAAATGTCTGTTTAGTAGTTAAGGTTAGAGCTTTTAAATGCGAGAACTTCGAATAAAATGAACAATTAATACATTCGCATCTAATTAAATTATAACTTAAAATGAGGATTGAGATTCCATTTCAATTAATTTAGCTTTTTTTCAATCAAAATGCTTGCATAAATGCATCTCTAATGTTTTATATATGAATAAGTGACAAAAATTTTTGCCTCCTTTTGTAAAAAACTGATTTTTAATTGAATTCACATTAAATAAAGGACATAGCCAGAAAAGAGGCTCAACATTTCGACGGCAGCCACTTATTTTCTCTTTCTCGTATGCGAAGCATATAAGGAGAAAGTATTGTTATGGCTAAAAAAGTTGCTCTTGAGATTTTAAATAAATCTCCTGGTTTTAGATCTCTCTGAGTCTGAAAGACCATTTTTGGAATCACATTTATGTATCTGTCTATGATCACGGTAACTCATAAAACGTAATGAGTAGACGGATAAAATTTAGTTTGTAATCTTTATACCAAAATCGTAGATGCCTATCAAGTTTTGTAAGATTTTCGTTGAAGGTTTGCCCGTCTTTTTGTATGTAAATGCGATAACGCAAAAACGCTACATGCTGGCTGCATGAATTGCATTATGTGGTTCTTACACCAAAATTGCAAGCTGCCTCCTTTCGTAAAAGACTGATTTTTAATTGAATTCGCATTAAATAAAGGTCATAGCCAGAAAAGAGGCTCAGTATTTTGATGGCAGCCATTTATTTTCTCCGGCTGATTAATAAATGGTGGATTCAAGTGTCGAATCTACGTCTCTCAGATTCCGAAGATGAGAGTTTTACATCCAGTAAAGAATTTTCAATACTATTCTTGGCAGTTATTGCAACTTACAGAAGGCAAATTAAATAAATAATGTCAATAAGAAGAAAATTTTAATTTTTTCCAGAATTTTGCCTTGAATAGGAGACTTTGTTGTTGGAACCTAGAACTCCGACACTTAACGAAAGATTGGTAACACTATAAATTGGACACAGTTATACAGAAGGGAACCAAACTTTATGGATTTCGGGTTCAATTTTTCACACTGTGTATGTATTTGCTATATAAAATCAAACTAGCTTAAATCCGTTAAACAACAGACTACTTATTTATGAAATAAATAATTTTGGAAGAATGCAGTATTAGAATTTTTTCTGTGACATTAGCCGAAAACAGCTATATTTTAAAGTGTGCATTTTGGAATTGGTCCCTAATTGCATATCTGCGTTCAGTTATTTATTTAAAAGTTTTTGTATATTAGACATTCATGAACAAATTATTGTAGTTTTTTTAACATGATAATGTTTAGAGGCTCAATACTATCTGTAAATTGCATCATGCGACATGCAGGAATAGTCCAAAACAATCTACAGGGTAGATTGCTGAACCTAAAATTACATTACCAAATGTGTTACACAGTTATTTCTTGTGTAATAGATGCTTGCTAAGAAAGAGTTTTCAAAATTTTAATTACAATTTAAATTAAAAATTAATCAAAATGTTAAAATTTTCATGAATCACTTCGGATAATTTGTTACACCAAAAACATTTTTACACCACTTTAAAATAAAAAAAACTAGGTTTCCAATTATACCAATTTTATTTACATGCAACTTTAATGAAGTTAACGAAGTGATGATTTTAATGAAATTAAAAAATATTTTATGTATATTTTATTGCTTTAAGCACACGCATTTTGCGATTATAATAAATACAATTTTTGTGTGGACCTTACCATGGCTTCAATTAAGAGCAAATTTTTAAAAATAATATAAATACAAACGCGTATTAAGTTGAAATATTAACATGCTACAATGTTTTGCACTAGAGGTTCGAATCTCCATTATATATTTTCTCTTTTTTCAAGCTTTTTAAAATATGCGAAATAAAACAAAGATTAATGGAATTTTATGTGAATAGTTCTTTTTAACTGTTTCCCATTTTGGAATATAAGCATAAAAAACATGAAGTAACTCTGAACCGAAATATTATGTGTATTTTCCAACGAAAGCATATAAAAATAACTAGTATTAAACTATTCTATTTCAGAAATAATACATAAAGGTTAAAGGACTTTTCCATTGTTTTCGTAGTTACGACATGGCTACGAAATAAAGTAGTGTTTTTCGATTAAAATTCTTACTCCCCGCAGATTCCAATGGAGCAAAAACAGTTTTCACCAAATTCCCGCTGCGTTCGGTTATATTAGATGCTGAGCTAGCGAGAAAAACAGCTTCGTAGGGGTCTCTTCATAATCTTTAAGGCCCTGACTTAAGTTCCGAGAACTAGAATAAAAAAAAGGAAATATTTTTTTCTATCTTAGAGTACTTTATTGCCTATATCATGTGGGAGAATAAGTTGGGTGAAGATAGTATCTTGATTTTCCCCTGCTGAATTCATAATAAAAACTTCATTCGAGAAATCATAATTTTGCAGTGGTTTTCTGATTGAAACGAAAGAGAGAAAGTTTTTGGCCGAATTCCAACTCATACTCCACAATTCAAGAGAAAATATTTCGAATTCTGGATTAGAAATCGTACGGATTGCTGTTTTCAGAAATTAGGTTATTGAAAGTTGAAGGAGATCATTTTAGAGCTTTTAGGAAAGTTATTTCCTTTTTTAGGAGCAATTTTTGCGCGTAAATTTAACAGACTGAGTCAAAACTATAATTGGAAAATTCTCATCATGCTCGCAATGATTGTAAATCGTTACGACTTTGAAAACAGCGGCAGAATTTTTAAGTAAGAGTGATAGGTTGAAATGTATGCTTAAATCCTCATAAAATGTAGTTAAATTTTGTTTCTGATTAATTTAACAAACAGCTTCGATTTTAACATACGAAATTTCTGAATGCAAATTTAAAGGTACAATAGACATTCAAAGCAAAGTTTCTGAATTTTGGAGCCATTATTCTGAAACTTTCACTACATTTTTTATATCATTCTTATACTATAAAAGTGTTTAGCAAAATTCATTGGTACCTTTTTGATTTTTGGTAAGAAATGAATAAAGAAATTCCAAATTGTTCCACGTGCGTTAAAATATGACATAAAATTATTTTTATAGATTTTTTTAGATAGATGTCTTATTTCTACAAAATATTTCGCAGGTTTAGTATCACTGAAATTACAAATTTTGCTTCTAATCGAGAATTATTCAAATTTTCTTTAAAAGTTTATAAATATCATTGCAGTAATAAAGCACGAGGCCTTCAATACAAAAAAATGATATTCATAAATGATTTATTTCGGCAAAATTATTTCAATATATGCATATTCAAAAAAGAAGGACATTTTCAAAGTGACAGTTAAAAATTTGATGCGCTTGGAGCATTTTAAAATTTGGATAACGTTAAAAACTTTTAGTTCAAAGAAATGCTGAAACTGAACGTAAAATACTTATACAGCAATCTTTAATAATAAATTTTTATAATTAGGGAATGAATAAAGATAACTAATAAATCTTCTTTTTTCGGATTACTGCTGGTAATCTGCTTGTTAAAAAATATTGAAATAAAAAAATCCCATTTTTGGTCAATTTTTACAATCGTCAAAGTCCACTCTGTCCTTAAAAACCTTATTTTAACCCAATAAGTTGTCTCAACTGAGTCCAAAATGATAACGTGATATTTGCGTTCCGAGCAAAATTATCATATTTGGTTTATATTTTTAGTGACATCCCTTAATTCCTTTATTTAATTAAAAATAATGAAGAAATTTTTTTAACGCAATAAAATGTAATTATACATACTAGTATATATTTCTGTAAAAGTCGTTAGCTTTGATAGTAAAATATAGTATATATAGATAGTGAAATATAATGTAGTACTGCACTAATCGTTAGCTTTTATGCTCTGCACATCTAACAGTAAAACAGTTTGAAAAAAACCTTATTTGTTTTTTAAAAATACTCCATTGGCAGATATGCAAATGATTAAATTGATACAATTTTTCGTTACTAAAAAATTTAAATATTACCTGAAATTAGTAAATGCAATCATAGATAAATTACAGTATGTACTGTATAAATCGTCATCTTTTATCGTCTGTACATCCACCAATGGAACGCCTTGAAAAATATCGCTTATTTTTTTGAAAGAGCTCCTCAAACGGTTTTGCAAATGATAACATTTGTGCAATTTTTCGATATAGAAAAAAGTTTAAAATTTATTGAAAGATACGCAAGTGTTTTCTAAATGTAATAAAATGCAATAGTACAATATATACCAAAAGAAAAAAAAAACACTTTTCCTTTCACAAAAAGTTCCATACTCAGATCTGCAAACGATAAAATTTATACAATTGTTTTGCTCTTGCAAAGACTCCCTTCAAAATAAGCTTACATCTGTAGAAATATTTCACTCCATATTTAACAACAACGTTTTTCTTTATGCGGGTGGAAAGCTTGAATATGTATGCGGTTGAGCATTTCAGTGTAAAAATATCAATCTGATTTTGCTTGTTGTTTAAAACATGAGGAAATAAATAATTCAAGCGAAATAAGAGGGAACTTTCGTAGAATGATATTCAAAGCTTTGGACAGATTTTTTGATGTTGAATGTTTTGGAAAAAGACTAGATATATTTCGTTATTTATTGGTGTTTCTGTTTCTGTCGGTCTGATGAAACTGATGATATGTTCTTTTGAACCGCATTTACATAAACAAAATTGATTCTTAAAAAAAAAATTGGAGTCATCACTAGACAAAAAAAATTTTATATTTCGAATACAGAAAATGAAATAAATCTAGTTCTTTCAGTAAAATAATTAGTTACATACTATTTAAAATTTTTAGAACAACATAATTTAGAGCTTTTATTTTCCATTAACGCGAATGATGGATTGAAATTTTCAAAAATGATATAAAAGTTTTAATTAATCGGATGCAATTTTTCCTTTTAAGCTTATTCCATAACGCATTGTAAATTTAGGTATTATATAGTAGACAATTTCTCTATATGTTTTTGAATAATTGGAGAAATATTTGGATTTTCCAAATATATTGCATCAGTAAAATACATAAAAGAATTTAAAAAATTGACTAGTTTTGAAAACAAAGAAACAAACAATGACTTAAAAATCGTGATGGATGGTTCTTATTTGTCAAGAGTTACATATATTCTTAAATATGCCCCAGAATTTGAAGTACTGAATAAAAATAAACGGAATAAGCATTTAAAAATTTTAAATTTTTATTCACTTAATGAGAGATAAAAAAATCATATCTGAAATATCGTAAAGCGAATATATATAAAACAGAAACTAAAAGAACCAAATTTATATGCCATTCTATCATATGCTTCATGAATTTTGGCGGGCAGTTAATTTGAGTACTAAATTGATTACCATGTCGTGCGTATTCATAAATTAATTAAAAAATTTTTTAAAATAAAATCGATGACTGAGTTAAAACCATCGAAATGAAATTTGCCTTCGCAAGCTATCATCTCTAAACAAGTATAAAAAAATCATAAAGAATAATATTCTTTTTCAGTTCTGCATTTCCTATTTGCATATATCTAAATATAGCAGCATATTTGTTTAAGGGACGCTTACAAAAGCTTGTAAAGTGACCCTTAAACAATTGTAAAAATTTACATCTTCATGGTGCACTGTTTGATATGCTATTTCCTATTAATTCTAGCACTCTTAGAATTGCCAGTCGTTTTCCTCATACAGCACATTAAAATGACAAAATTAATTATTAATAAAAGTGAGGAAGGAATTGATAATCATCTAAGGATTTGTATTTCCATATAATGATGCTTAAATTTATGGTGAAAGTATATATAAACTCGATATGATGAAATTGCAATCAAATCGCAATGAGTGAAATTGCAATCAAAATTTTCATTACATTACTAGTTTTAATAGGAAAACTTGATTAATATAAGAGTCTCATTTATGTATGAATTCTGAAAGCAAACTTGTTAATGAACAAAAGAAATTTGTCAAAAAAAATGTTAACTTAAAAAAGGCATGGAAAAATAATCTTCACAAAAAATACAGGACCATCCTAATTTTTTAAAATAAAAATCAGACAAATAAGCATAGATAATGAAGGATATAAATATTAAGAAGCTGTTCTGTAAATTAAATAAGAATTAAAAGAATCCCGTAGAGAGTTATTTATCCTTAATATTTCTTTACTTAATAATAACAAAGAATTCTACTTAAAAAATTTAGAAGAAACTTCAGATTAAAATATTTTAATAAATTTAAAAATAACAAAATATCTCTGTCTCTGTTGAACACAGAAAGAGATAGATTTAACATCAAAACACAATAACATTGATTAAAGTCTCTCCGTTTCATGAAATAAAATTATTCTCAGAAATGATCCCTGAAATTCCCTGCGACGAACTAAAACTATGTATATTAGCATAAAGTGCAATACATTGACATCTATATAATAAAAATTCACTATTCTAAGTTTTATATTTTGAAAAAAAATCACTAATAAAAACTAGATTATTTTTGAAATTTTCAAACATCACGACTTCTAACATAATTTTGTACTGTAAATCAAATTTTTCATATCTAATTACTTATTTGGTAAATAACTACAGAGTAGGATCCAATGACACCTAATAAAGTGACAGCAAGGTTCTTATTCAAAGGAAAAATATTTGCAGCAGTCATCGCCATTTTGGAATGTCCAACGACAGACACGAAGAACTGAATTTCACATCCTAAATCACCCATTACAGAAACACAGTCTTTCCCCATACAAGTTACAGACTCCAAAACGTTTACTTTACTGTCTACTATCTTTCCAGCCGTTATGCACAAAACTGCCAAATGTGCAATGTCGAACATCACATCTAGAAGCACGATAATTTGGTCAGACACAAAACCTTCATACCAAGCCATCGTCAATATATCATAGAAGCTCATACAGCACCGAATAATAATTTTAATTAGCCAGATGAAATTTATTTCTCTGAAAACTGCATCAACTTCAGATGAAGTTTTCTGTAAATCACAGAATATTGCCCGCAGCTGGCGAATTTGGCTTACTGGAATTACTTTTTTCTGTACCATATCTTGAAGATCCATGTTTATTGCATTCAGACGTTCATTTACCAGCAAACATAAGAAAGCAAATAGACAAGCCTGCATAGGTATTCCTATATAAGTATGAATAGCGTAGAAAAGCCACTGAAAAATATTCAGAACGAATTTGGCTGCATTTATGGTATCGTCTGTAGATTCTGTCGCTTGTATTTTCTTTTTAATTATTACCATGACAGATAAAGTCGAATATATAACAGCAAAAACTCCGGCAATCGCCATCATTACGCAAACATTAGTGAATTTATGTCTTTGCTGTTGTACCAGTAATTCAGTAGGGATTTGAAGCAAATTCTTTACATGGCATTGTATCTTTTTCCTTCTGCAGTACAGGATGTCTATCGCTATGAGGTATATAACCAAGTCCAGATTTCCAGAGATGTAGAATGTTAAATGTTTATCTGCAAAAATGCCAAATACGATGGAAAAGAGTAGAAAAAGATGCGAACCAATAATTTTTGTTTTTATGCAGGAATTTTTCATTGCGTTGCATCTGTTGCTCATGCGTGTAATAGAAGGTGCTAACTCTAAACCAAAAGTTTCCATTAGATATTTTATAGGCTTAGGTAAGCTTTTGGCCATTTCCTTATTTACTTCCGATTGCATTTTGATCTCCATTTGCTGAAAAGTTTTAAAAATAAAGATTGCTTCTTTCATAACTCGAAACTTCTTCAAACTTTATTAAATTCAAACTGATGGCTTATCACACCTAAAAAAAATAAACATTTTTATTTATTTGAATCCTGTGATGAGATTGGAATTTCTTAACAATCGTCCAAAAGTTATTAAGCATAATAATATTGATTTTTTAGTTATTTTGGTTATTACAGTGCCGCTTTTAAAATGAAGTGGACCTTCGGTGAGGAGTAGTGTGAGATTACACAGCTGAGTTCAGATGTAAAGAATAATAGCACTTCTGGATTTAGAAAAACTTGGAACATCTGATAGTGTGATTGCATCAATACTTGTGTAGACTTTTTTTATTGTATTTAATTTTGGAATAACATCACGTAAATAATCCAAATAATTTGCTATGATATCCTTTTTTTATTTTTTTCAGACCTTTTCATAAAAGCTTACATAAATTACCTTAAATTCGTTCTACGGAGTCTGTTGTTGCTTCAAACTGAACATTTTTAAAGATCTTCACCTAATACGTCTGTCTTGTTGAAATTTTAAAATGGCGAAAATCATCAATAAAAATGTATCCTCTTCTTAACTTCATTTCATTATCTTTAGTCGATATTTTCCAAGAATTTTAAAACTGTTGTTTGTCGGAGTAAGATAAGGGAATGACAATACTATTTCCACCTCTATTTGATGGATTTACTCCAATCTGAAGATCAAAAATTTATTTTTCACAATTATATATCCACTCTCCCAGTCTGAAGTTGTCATGGTAATAATTCTAGACTTCCTCCCAAGAATTCTTAAATTTATATTTTGGCTGATGTAGAAGGATAATATTCTTGTAGAACATCAATAAAGTGGAGACAGCAATATTATTTCCAACTGTATTTTAATAATTATATTACTCCAGTCTGAGGATAAAAAACTTATTTTTCACTCCAAGATATCCATATTGTTTTCTATTTTCCAGTCTGGATTTTACATCGAACTTTGCTCAATTTAAAAGGATTCACAGGACCGAAACTGAGATTATTGCATATATCAGCTTCAATAAAATCCCCTTTTTGCTGAGTTGCAAATTGGACCGTCAATGCATAAAAAGCATTTGTAAAAAAATGAATCTACTTTGGAGCACTTTATAGCAGTTGGTTAACAATCTCACTCTGTATCTCCCCTTTCGAGTTGCCGTGTAAACATTGTGACAAATTTTCTTGCGCAACAAGATATTGGAGTAGAAAATAATTAGCAGGCAGCATCTTGTCAATCTCATAATAATTGCATAAGAAACCGATATGGGAAACGACGCTGGATCACGTGATCTGTTCGCTTCTCTGTGTCACGTGCACATGCTAGAATAACTTTTTTGTTTTGTGAACTGCTCACGCAATTTCTTCGAAATGAGACAAGTGAAATATGGGAAGAGATAAGACATAAAATCATTACAAATGTATTTATCGCCTTTGGATACAAGAAGAGTGAATAATACATTGGAATTGCTTGAGGGGAACTAGGTTAAATATATTTCTTTTCTTTTCAGTTACAGTATCATTGTATAAAGATAAATAATAAGATGCAGCAAACATATTATTCTTATAAAGTGTAATATGTAATTACCCGATAACTTTATGATAGGCATATAATCTTTAACAATGTTATAGATTAGTGACAATTACATTTTGGTAGTTGATACTAATTAACTTTGTCACATTAGAAGCGATAGTGTTTGTTATATTTCTCACGCGAATCCAGTTTATCGTAAGGACGTACAGCTTGTCACGAGTCGGCGGAAAATATTCAAAATAACATCCCTTCCACCCATCTTGGGTGGAAGGGATGTTATTAAGAATTTTTCCCACCCATCTTGGATGGAAGGTAAATATAAATAATAAACATAAAATGTAATGAAAATAAATAAATGACATTCACAAATAGCATGCATGCAAATATGATAAAATTAACAATCAATATTTATGAATAATATACGTAAAATCATAATAAAAAATCAATAAATAATATTCATGTAACGCCGCCAAACAGAGGTAAGGAATAAGAGCATACTAAAAAAAGACAAAAATATAAGAGACAGCGTGATCTTTAATACAATTTTAGAAAAAATGTTTGGTATGCCAATTATTGAGATACTCAATTTCATATGGAATCACTAATTTCTAAAATTCCTTGTCCACTAAAGCATAAATTCTTGAACCATTCAATTTTAAATTTATCTACAAGTTTATCAAGATGGAAATTTTGCTTGAGGAATCGGTCAAAAGTATAATGATCGCCTCCCCTTTTCTTCTACAGAGTTTGGATGTAACGAATATTCGGCCTATTCGGCTTGGCCGAAACAGTTTTTCGGTAGAATAAAATTCATTATAATAATTTTTTTCGATGCGCTTTTAAATATATTTAACAAAGAATATTGCAGAATAACATTTCAGTACATTTATTACACTGGGCAAAATTTCAAAAATTTCAAAAAGTCCCTGCTTCCCAGATGAATATAGTCAATTCCTAATGAATTCAATGTGCTGAACACGAATATGACAAAGAAACAGCTGAATTGGCTAAGGTTTTATTGTAATGCTTACGCATTGCTTAGATAAGTGTGTACATGTACATATATTATAATACATGTTAGAAATACCTTAATCTCCTTCGAACTTTCGATTTATTATGGCCTGTCGGTTGTAATGGACGTGGGGAGCATCTCTGATGAGAGTCCAACAGTATCATCCAACATTGCCGTGGACCAATCCCCCTGGCACCGTTTTTCCATGTTGGCAATGTCCTGGTGAAAACGTTCGCCGTTCTCATCACTGACCTGCCCGCAGTTATCAGGGAAGAAATTCAAGTGTGCGTCCAAAAAGTGGATCTTTAAGGACATATTGCAGCCGAAATCTTGAAATAAAGCCAACATATCCTCAACCAAATACTTATCGGCCTTGTCATTCCCTAGGAAGTTTGTTGACACTTGATCCCAAACCTGTTTTCCTTTACTTCGAAGAAGTTTCTCAAACTTGGGGTGTCTGAAAAGCTGTTTAATCTGAGGCCAAACGAAAACACCTTCTTTAATTTTTGCTACACTGAGTCGAGGGAATTTTTCATGCAGGTAATTGAATGCTGGCCAGTTCTTATCCATGGCTTTTACCAAGTTTTTGACAAGGCCAAGCTTGATGTGCAAAGGAGGAATAATGATTTTATGCGGTTCTACCACAGGTGGTTGCTCTACATTCATTTCTCTAGGCTTAAAAGATGCTCTCTGAGGTCAATCTCTCTTAATGTAGTGCAAAGCGATTGTTCTGCTGTCCCATAGACAAAGAAAACAGCAGTACTTTGTATATCCTAGCTGCAAACCCATCCACAGAGACACTACCTTCAGGTCAGCACAGATATGCCAGCCATACTTACTGCAGTTAATCATCTCCAAAATCTGTTTTAGATTGTGTTAAGTCTCCTTCATGTAGACAGCATGTGCGACACGTATGGATAGAAGCTCGTTCCCGTTATTCAGCAAAACCATCTTGAGTCTCAGTTTTGAAGCATCTATAAACAACCGCCATTCACTATGCTCATGTGCAATGCGGAGTTCTTTTAGTAGGCCATCAATGTCGGAACAGAACACAAGACTTTCTTCTTTTTTAACGAAGACGAAAGAAGAGCAGATGACGAAAACATTTCGTAAGCATGTATTAATCTTGCTAAATTCCATTATAACAACGGGATATATATATATATAGGATATATTATTTAAATATAATAATAATATTAAATAATTAAATAATATAGAAAATATAATAAAATATAATATAATACATATATTGCATTATATTAGAGCACCTTTATAACACAAAAAACATAAATATCTCTGCAAGGAGAGCCAATCGGATTTCAATCAATGTGATATTCATGTTCAGCACGTTAAATTAATTCAGGTTTGGGTACTTTCACCTAGGAAGCAATTTCATTGTTGCCCAGTGTTATCAGAAAAAAACCCTAATAGTTTCTTAATTTTAAGTTGAATAGTTGGTATATAAATGCATTTTATAATGTTACATATCATTTATCATTGTAAAGTCTGAAATTATGATACAAGAATAAAAGGTTTTGAGTATTTTCAGAAAAATGTCTTTTCTATTTGGTTTCTTATGTATACAGTTTCAAAAAAATAAAAGAAAAACTTGCTTATACTGTGCTTTCAGGAGCTAAAAGATAATTTCTTGCTAAATCTGTAAGTCTAAAAAATGTTTCCGCATTTTTTCTCACCAATTAACTGGACTTTATTAGATATAAAATAATCTATGTCAAAATGGAATTTACTTGTAATAATTCTAATTTATTCACTGAGTTTTCTTCTCTGTTTGTCATTATCAAGTTCTGCAATGATGAATGTTTTATTTCTGTGAAGCAATCTCAAATTAAAGAGGATTTCTTATTACTAGAATTATTATTGGAATTCTTGTATTTAAAATATTACAAGAACACATCAAGGTGTTCATTTTTAAATGTGCAAATAATTTTTTAAAAATTTTATTACTCTAATTTTTTCATTTAAAATTTGAAAACTATTTTATTTAGAATCAAAAATGAAATGTTTTAAAAAAATAGATACTCAGCCGCCGAATATTCTGTATTTGGCTATTTGGCCATTTGGCGAAATCAAACTATTCGTTACATTCCTAATACAGAGGGGTAAATAAAACAAAATTTAAAACATTTAAGATAATAAGGAAGTGGAACATTCCAAGTTAAGAAATAAATTAAAAAAATAATTTTGAATTATTTAAATTAGCAAATGCAAACAGATAACCATCATTAAAGATAATCGAAATAAAGAGATAGTGCTATGATTCTGAAGAACTGCTATAGATTCATAGAACCGATGGAATTGATTGCAGATTTGCAGTCGAATTGTTACAAAAGATAACTTCTGAGTTTTTGCTGGGATTAGATGGCTGGGTATCGAAATGAAAGCTGCCTGTTTGTATGCATGTATAAAATTCACAAAAGAGAGAGAGAGAAAAACAAATGTTTCTGAAATATTTTTATTTCTTTCATACTTGTAAAAACTTTAAACATAATACCGATGAATTATAAAAAATAACAAATGCTTTGTATATAAAGTATGAAATAAATCTTTCTTTTAAAAGATTCAATTAAAAATTTATGACATATAAAATGAGAAATGCAAGATTTTTCCATGGAAAGAGAAAAATAATAAATGAAAAATATTTTTAAAAACACGCTTTGGTGAATTAAAAGTAGAAAATATTTTTTTTCCTCAAAAGTCTGTAGGTAAAAATAAAAATGTAAAAGCGTGAGGCGCTGAAAATAATAAAGAAATACAAGAATTTTCTACCGAAAGAGAAAAATAATAAGAACAAAGAGTTTTTAAAAACACGCTTTTCTTAGTGTACTAAAAGTAGAAAATAATGCTTTTTATCAAAAATCTTGAAATCAAAACAAAAATTTATAAGCGTGGGGCGCTGAAAATAATAAAGAAAATATAGGATTTTTCTACCGAAAGAGAGAAATAATAAAAACAAAAAAGTTAAAAAAACACTCTCTTATTGGTGTACTAAAAGTAGAAAATAATATTTTAATCAAAAGTTTCGAGGTCAAAACAAAACCGTAAAAGCATTAGGTACTGAAAACAATAAGTAAATTAAGCCAAAATAAATATCACGAGCAGGAAAATTAAATAAATTGATTGAAAATTGAAAATACATTAAAAATGTGATTAAAATTCAAATTTATTTAAGTGTATTTCCATGGGTACTGATATATTAAGCAGTAGTTAATTTCATTCATATATACTAATAAAAAACTATTGATAATTTTTTTTATTATTATTTACTTTCAATCTTGATTATATTTAATAATGCATAAAGTGTTTTAAAACTAAAAACTGAATAATAGAATTATGGTACTGAATAAAAAATTTCATTAACAGAATGTTAATGTGAGATTTTAAAATTTTATTTCTTTTCATTTTTTCTAATTTCAGTCCATAATTTCATTATTGTTTCAGTTTATTAAACTGAATGACATTTATCCAGTTTAGTTAAAATTATATTCAGCTAGTTTGGAATATGATTATCAAAAATTAACATGTGTGTGTGTGTGTGAATTTTGTTTCGTGTAATCTGTCAGAAAAATATCATATTTGAAATAAAACTTGACAGCAAAATGTCACAAAGTGTTACAAGTAACGAATTAGTCAAAACTATTACATTGAGTTACGTGCAAAATTCATATCCATTCCATGCGTAATACATCCATGAAAGGAAGTAAATGCGCGTTAACTATTGTTGTAGCATCAAAATAGTCAATAATATTAACCTATAAAGTCACGATATCCTCTTAGAATTTTTCAAGGTTTCCTTTTTTTCTAACACATTTCCTTGCTGTTAATCGATTGAATTTTTAACGATTTAATTGTTTTGTTAGATATTGGTTTATGTCAATTGAGCTTTTCGCTGGTCGAATAAAAAAGAACTTTGAAAAATGTCATGATGGAACGTTTTCAAATATATAATTAATATCTTTACTGACATTTCTTTGACGCTGCATTTGTTTTCTGTTTTCTCTACATAAAACATCGATAATAATAATAATTGCAATTTCAATGAAAAATTACTGTCTATCATGCATCGTGCGATTAAATATTTATAATGCTTATCGTGTTCGATAGAAGATCTTCTTCATTTCAAAGAAAACCAGTTTGATCTGGTATACCAGAATGCCAATCATACATCATTTTAAAGTTCAAATAATATTTTTGATGCTTAGATAAAAGTTTACTTATTTTTGTATTAAATAACTTGCGTAATATTAGCAGGATTATCATTATTAGTGAAGGAAAAGTCAGTTTTTTTCACCTGATGCTTAATCTGTTATTAAACCCTTTGAAGGGCCATTTTTTCTGGTAATAATACATTAAAATATTTTCGGATTGAAATTGTTTTACGAAAGCAATTAATTCAATTCATTACATAAAAATGATTTGATGTGCTAACTGATTAAACTAATTTATAATTAATTGACAAAACAAGCTAGTTCGTTATAGTTTGTTTAGTTACAGTTAAAGATAAGAAATTGAAATATCTAGGTCCCATCGAAAAATTTGGCCAGAAATTACGCCAACTTACTTTTCAGCGGTAGGTGATTGTACATAACTTTATCAAAATAATAATCCTAAATTGATTATTAAAATCTCGCTATGAGGTCAAAATGTTTTTTTTTTATTATTTTTGTGGTTTCTGAAATTATTAAGAGGCAAACACCTCAAATAAAAGGAAATATTGATCACTACAGTTATTTAAAAATTGAAGAATTTGGAAGGAAGTATAATTACCACGGCCTCAGAAATGTTTGACGCATTTATTGAGGAATGCTTTAAAATTCGAAACATTCTGTATAATGCAGTCGTAATATATAAGTCATATAGGAAGTTAACCGCGAATCATTTCATATTTAACTGTCCATTATCTTACTCCCTTCTGTGATGTCTCATTTTTGTTCTTCACATGTGCAATAGATTTCGGAATAATCTGACGTAAATCACGTGCGATTGAATAACTTTATTCATTATAATTTGAGTACAACTAATGCGGAAATAAAGTACTTTAATGTGAATGTTCCAAAATACTTTTAAATAAGTACTAATACAATACACCTAATTATATTATATACTTACATCAAACTCTTTAAAATTTCATTTGTAAATTTGAATGAAAGCAATGCGAAAACAAAATATTTTTAAATGAGTACTAAAAAATGCTTTAAAATGATTACAGAACATGGAGTAAAAATGATATATATTCAACCAATGTATTTAGTTTATTTATCGTAACGTACCGTTTTGAAGCAACACGAGGATTATTTGGGGACGGAACTCGTAATTTTGAACATAGATCAGATATCGGGGAGTACACCTGAGCTGGTACCCCTCCAAACTTCCGCACCACACTAGCGGGAGGGCGTTTGGCCAATTAACTTGCAATAGACTCCATATACGGTGGTCTTTAGTGAATCGGGTTTCGAACCTGGAGTCCTAGGCAGGGGCAACTCCGTTGTGGTTACACTGCTCTGCAAAAAAAAAAAAAAAAAAATCGAACCCTGATACCATTCCTTCTGATTCTTATGTAAAATGACCCCTGTTTCCGAATATGACCCCCATTTTGAACCCTCCCCCACCGGATTCACGGGGCGCCCCCCCCCCCCCACACTATTTTTATCTCTGTCCGGAAATTTTATGGCCATGAATTTGATTTGGAGGGATGAAAACGATTATTTTAACCTTTGAATGTCTTCTGAGGAACTACAGAGGTGAAAAGTTCTAAAATATGAACATTTGTAGCAATGGGGGAGATTTGGGAGGGATTTGTCCCCTTTAATTTAAAAAAAATCAATAAAAATGACAGGTTTTTCTTGTTTGATTTCGCAATTTTTTCACTTCTTTTCTACATATTCCAGCTTCCAGCCCCCTTTTTCCTCAACCAAACACCCCAAATAATAAAAGTATATAGCAACAATTTTGGCTAAAAGCGGATGAGGGGGAGAGGTCCCGAAGCCCTCACAAGAAAGTTTGGAAGATTCACTGTACAATGTTGCCGCTCTTTATTTTTATCACTGTTCTGTAATTTTATGGCCATGAATTCGATTTGGAGGGGGGAAAGGATTATTGTAACACTTAAATTTAAAAATAAAAATATAATATATAATAAATAAAATTAATATATAAAAATAAAGTTTGGAAGATTCACTGTACGACGTTGTCGCTTTTGCACATCAAACTCGGATTGATCAAACAGTTTGTGAAAGCAATGGATAAGACAGGTGATGGATTTAACTTTTTGAAAACTAAATTTCTTCGTCTTAGTGAGACTAAAATTAAGGAAGGAATTTTCGTGGTCCCCCAGATTAGAGAACTTTTTAAAGATTCAACGTTTATGATACACCTGAATCGCAAAGAAAAACGAACATGGCTTGCATTCAAAAATGAGAGCATGTTGGCAGAATACTGCTGGTCATTGGTACGAAAAACTTCTACTTCATGGTACAATAGGAAAGCAAGCACCAGATGAAGGTACTATATTATGAATTACATTTATTATATTTTATATTATATTATCTATTAGTATTATTATTTATTATATATTATCTTTTTGCTTTTAAATTTAAGTGTTAAAATAATTCTTTCCCCCCCTCCAAATCAAATTCATGGCCATAAAATTACAGAACAGTGATAAAAATAAAGAGCGGCAACATTGCACAGTGAATCTTCCAAATTTTCTTGTGAGGGCTTCGGGACCTCTCTCCCTCACCCGCTTTTAGCCAAAATTGTTGCTATATACTTTTATTATTTGGGGTGTTTGGGTGAGGAAAAGGGGGGCTGGAAGCTGGAATAGGTAGAAAAGAAGTGAAAAAATTGCGAAATCAAGCAAGAAAAACCGGTCATTTTTATTGATTTTTTTAAATTTAAGGGGGCAAATCCCTCCCAAATCTCCCCCTTGCTACAAATGTTCATCTTCTAGAACTTATCACCTCTGTAGTCCCTCGGAAGACATTTAAAGGTTAAAATAATCGTTTTCCCCCCTCCAAATCAAATTCATGGCCATAAAATTTCCGGACAGAGATAAAAAAAAGGGCGGGGGGGGGCGTCCCGAGAAAACGGTGGATGATGGTTCAAAATGGAGGTCATATTCGGATTCAGGGGTCATTTTACATAAGAATTTGTAGGAATAGTGTCGGGGCCGATTTTCATGCAGAACAGTGTTATTGCTCAATTGCAGCTGTGGTAGCAAAGCTTTATATATGTAGTAAAGAATATAGGAAAATAAAATAAAAATCAAATTTTGAGATTAAATTAAAAATCAATTAGTTAAAATACGTAGATATTTGAAGAAAAAAATGTTATACGTGTTTTAACCCTTTGCGGCCAGCTGATGGCACACCTAATTTCACTCGCTTCTTAACTGTTAAATTCAACCATAAATGGAAAATAATATGTTTAGGATAGGGCTAATAGTACTCCTTTCAGAATGCATATAGCAACCTTATGAAATTTCGTTTCGAAATGGGAATTATTAGAGATAAAGTTTGGGAAAATTCCTTAACTCAGAGATAAGAAATTTTTTTCAGTTCCGGACGTTTACAATTTTATCAAATTAACTCGAAAATTTTCCTCCAATATTCTTAAATTTTTAATTCATGATTTTCTGTAAGATTCAACAATATTTTTTGAGTGTATCAAGGTGGTTGTATCTAAGGGGGTTCTCATATGAGGAGCCCAAAGGGGGACGACTCTCCTGGAATGAAGTAAGTTTTTTTAAAATTTGTTTGTAGATTCTATATCTAGACAATAAACTAAACCTATTCATGATGTTTTTTCATCATATTTCAAAAAATATAATGCCTTGCGCCGCAAAGGGTTAATTAAATATTAAAAAAATCTAAGTTAATGATAAAAAACAAAAAATATTCATTTGAATTCTTTTGGGGGAAAATATTATTTTGGGAAATCGTTAAAGATTCATTGGGAAGATAAGCAGCGGAAATCAGCAACATTCTGAATTCTGTTATTAAAATTATTGTTAAAGATTCATATAAGAAGTTTGTTAACTAACAAGAGTTTGTTAAAATGTTAATAAGTAATAATACTTGTGGACTTCTTTTTATAATTTCAAATAAAAATTTTTTGAAAACCTTGTCGAAAGAAAAAAAGTCAAGATTTAAAATTTGGTCTCTTTTAACAGAGTTTTCGATTATTCGAGATGACTAAGATCTAAGGGTAGCATAGGCTTTACTGTAAATCTACTTCTATAAATGCAATAATCAGACAAATAACATTCAAAATTTTCAGAATAACACAATTTACAGTTTTTATTTTCCATTAATGTGAATAGTGGATTGAAATTTGTAAAAGTGATATCAAAGTTGTGATTAAATGGATACAATTTTTCCCTTTAATCCCTTAACTGGTTTGTTTCCTCAACTATCTAATTAGATGACGCCTTCAATTTCGGGAATGCGCTGTAATTTTAACTGTATTGAGAACCTAAAGGACAGTTGAAATGTTCATAGATTCCACGTAATTTTTACATCGAATTATAACGTCTGTGAATGACTTTCTTTTAGTATCTAACATTAAAATTGCGATGATTCGATGCACGAACGGCGTACGGGCAAACCAGTTAAGGGATTAAACATACTCCGTAGCGCATTGTACATTTAGGTGTTACATTGAACAGACTTTCTTTATCTGTTTTTGAAGAATCAATTAGACAACTATTTGGCTCTTCCAAAACTATTGCATAAAAACATCGAAGAATTGAGTTGTTAATCGCAGAAACCATATGAGTCAATTTGTTTTTTCCAAAACTGCGTACATTTAGGTGTTACATTGAACAGACTTTATTTATCTGCTTTTGAATAATCAGTTAAACAAATATTTGGCTCTTCCGAATATATTACATAAATAACATAGAAGAATTGAATCGTTGATGGTAGAAATCATACGAGTACATTTGTTTTTTCCCCAAAACTGCGTATATTTAACTGCGAACATTTAGGTGTCACATTGAGCAGACTTTCTTTATCTGTTTTTGAATAATCAATTAAACAAATATTTGGCTCTTCCAAAAATATTGCATAAAAACATCGAAGAATTGAGTCGTTAATCGCAGAAACCATATGAGTCAATTTGTTTTTTCCAAAACTGCGTACATTTATGTGTCACATTGAACAGACTTTCTTTATCTGTTTTTGAATAATCAATTAGACAAATATTTGGCTCTTCCGAATATATTACATAAATAACATAGAAGAATTGAATAGTTGATTGCAGAAACCATACGAGTACATTTTTTTTTCAAAACTGTGTTTATTTAACTGCGAACATTTAGGTGTACATTTAGGTGTCACATTGAACAGACTTTTTTATCTGTTTTCGAATAATCAATTAAAAAAATATTTGGCTCTTCCAACAATTTTGCATAAAAACATAGAAGAATTGAGTCGTTAATCGCAGAAACCATATGAGTCAATTTGTTTTTTCCAAAACTGCGTACATTTAGGTGTTACATTGAACAGACTTTATTTATCTGTTTTTGAATAATCAATTAGACAAATTTTTGGATCTTCCAAAAATTTTGCATAAAAACATAGAATAATTGAGTCATTGATAGTAGAAACCATATAATTCAATTTGTTTTCCCAAAACGCTATTTTCACATTCAAAAGGGGTATTTACATAACGAGCGAAGAAATGACATGGCTTAAGTGAAGTCACATTATAGGTACATAAAATCCACCAGGTAAGAAAGAATAACCATTGCAGTAAAACCCCGGTTAACAGAATTTAGATTAAACGAAATCCGGGTTATCCGAAATACCTCTGAAATTGCAAATCCAAAAAACACGTACTGCACGGAAATAACCGCGAAGGCGATTCTTTTTTGCAGCGATATCCCCCAATTATTTTCCCTCCCCTAGAAGGGCAGTGGTTCATTTTAGAATGCTAAACTTATAATTTCTGGGTATTAGCAATATTAATTACGATATTGTTTACCTGTGCCTCTCAGACGCAGTGCACTCTACGGCAGGTTAACTTTAAAAAAGAACATAAGTGTAGCCTACATAGAAAATTTTGAATTCGTCTTACACTCCAAACATCTCAGAATTACCTGCTCTAATTATATATAAAATAGTAATAGATGTTCATGCCTTAACGGAAAAAAATTCTTATCAGGAACGGCTTGCCTCCTTTACTTCGGTTAACAGGGGTTGTAGTGTAATTAAAAAAATAATCAGTTTTTTAAAAGTTCCTAGCATTTTGATATTATTGACTCATGTGGTTTCTAGAATTAACGATTAAATTAAAAGAAGTGACTATTTTTAAAAAATAAACTGAATATTTTAAGGTATTACACTTGGTTGCACTTGTGTATAAGTAAATAGTGCAGAAGATAAGTCAAAAACCATCTCTACATATAAAAATCTGGTAAGTGATCTTTTATTTTAAACGCCTATTCTCTAAACAACAGTTACATTTGAGCGAAGGATTTTTAAAATACTGTTCATAATATCACTATGATATTTACCAAGTTTTCCAGGTCCACACATGAAGAAAAGCATGCAAAATCAAAGCGCTGTGTGTTGTGGTTTGATTTTAATGCTTGGTATCCTACTTATAGTTTTTAAGAATAAAACTATTATCATATTTTAAAAACATAAAAAGTAAAGAAAACATATCTGGATATTAATCGTATTGGATGATTTTCAATCTGCTCAATTCCGGAGATAAATTTCATAGTATTTATTTTACATGAGCTGCTTAGTTATTAATTTTGTGTAAATCCCACGCGCAAGCGAAATCCAGGTTCGATAACTTATACAGAATTGGTTTATATAATGGAATGTTTAAAATTCGTATTTAAGAAGTAACCCGTCGTATGTGACTGTTGTAAAAAAAGATATCAAATCCTTTTTGTTCCATTATAAATATAGTGGCACTTTCATTAATTGCGAGTTGCTTTTCTGTGTAAAAGATCCTATAGTCCAAACATATTCCCAGAATTTGTAGTATAAACATCACTGAATAAAAGTAAATAGAATAAATAGCAAAATGATTGAAGTTTTATACACTTCATGACATATAAGAAAAATCATTCGTAGTATCGTAACGTGAATATACAGGGTGTCCACACTTATCGTGGTCCAATAGGTAATTTCTAAACCATTAGAGATGGACATATAAATCCAATTGGAAAAATGCTTTAAATGAAGGGAAGAATTATATTTTTTGTTTTTTTGAGTCACTAAATATATTTCTGAAAAAGTTACAAATTCTAAATTTTTATAGTCTCCCGGTCCTATCAATCATATTTAGTTAAATATTTTTGACACTTTATCATTTTAAACAAAAAATGTCCCACTCTTCTGCGACTAAAACTGACCGAGTTATAGAGCTTTGAATAACGCTGACTTAGACCACTTTACACCATTTCAATAGCTGTCTTGAAGACGATTCACCAGTCAATACGTAGCATTTGCTCGATGAGACCGCTGATTGGTTAAAAATCATGAAATTCAAAACTTCATAACTCGTTCGGTTTTAGTCGCAGAAGAGTGGGACTTTTTTTGTTAAAAATGTAAGCGTGTCAAAAATATTTTACTAATTATGATTGATAGGACCGGGTGACCGTATAAAAAGTTAGAATTCGTAACTTTTTCAGAAATATATTTAGTGACTCAAAAAACATAAAATATAATTCTTCCCTTTATTTAAAGCATTTTTCTAATTGGAACTATACGTCTAACTCTAACGTTTTAGAAATTAGCTATTTGACCACGATAAGTGTAGACACACTATATATAAAACTGAAAATGGAAGAAGGAAATTCATATGCTATTTTATCATATTCCAACCTAATTTTGGTTGGTGCTTCATTTGGGAATTAAATTGATTATCTCATCATATTGATGAATTTGGCATATTTATGAACTAATTTAAAAAAATATTTTTCAATGAAATACATGATTGTGTGGATGGAATTTGGCTCTGCCAACAAATGCAAAAAATAATAAAGAATACTATTCTTTTTCAATTCTGCGTTTCATGTTTGAGAAATATATATGAATGGAATTGAGCAAATTTGTTTAGGACGGCTCTTACTATAGTGATAAACTTCATGATGCAGTGTTTGCTGATCTATTTCTATTGAATCTAGTATTCTTAAAATTACCAGTTATTTTTAACATGAAAAAGGAAAAAAATATTTATTAATAAAAATGAGTGTAAATTTGCTCACAAGCGTCGGCTGTTCTGACGTTTCCATGCACTGCCAGTTTGAAGACCTTAGAATATATTTTTTTGCCATCGACCATCAATTTATAACAAAATTGCATTGGTGCGTGATAACAAGTAAACTATTTAAAAAAGTTGAGCGAAATCTACTTTATATATTTCTATTTGATTGTTAAAAAGATATAAACGAAGGATTGATAGGTTTCCACTTGTACTTCTGTTCAAGGATGTAAGAATTTAGCATACTAATACTTCCGTATTTTAAGGCTCTATGGCAATCACAGTTTTCATTTTATTCCAGTTTTAATTTGTAAACGTTATTAATATAAGAGTAGCATTTATATATGAGCTGTGGAAGTAAACTTTTTAATTCACTAAAGGTATCGCAAATCTTCAAGACGCATGGAAAAATATTCTTGACAAAAAATGCATTACGATATTAATTTTTTGACCGAGAGAAACGAGGTCTCTGTTTTAACTTGACCGTTCAGCATTTCGTCTGTCTGTGAATTTGTTTGTTACGCAGTCGCCACCAAACGCGTTGTCCTATTTTCTTGAATTTGGCATGAAGGTGGTCATGAAAAACGACGTATTTGTAAGAATTTTAATTTTTTTATTCCGTTTCCGGATGAGGGCCATTTTGATAGTTTCAGTGTTCAATGGCGAGTTTGACATCATTAAAACATTTGAATCATTTTGGTAAAAGCGAGACATTTAATTGCTATTTTGTTAATGCCGATAAAAGCAAACATTTAATTGCAATTTTGTTAATACTGATAAAATAAAATATTTAACTGTAATTTTGTGAGCACTGATAAAAGCAGAGACTTCTGTAAATAATTATTATTTGGAAAAAAATGAATGTCTAAACCTTTGCTGATTACGGCGACGTGCAAAAAGTTTTTTGACGCGAAGTCTGCTGCTCACAGAACATCTTGTTAAATGAAAGTTAGACAAATAATCATAGATAATGAAGGGTATAAATATTCCGTTGATTCCGTTTCCGGATGAGGGCCATTTTTATAGTTTCAATATTTAATGGCGAGTTTTACATCATTAAAACATTTGAATTATTTTGGTAAAGGCTAAACATTTAATTGCAATTTTGTTACTACTGATAAAAGCAGGCATTTAATTGTAATTTTGTTAATGCTGATAAAAGTAAACATTTAATTGTAATTTTTTAATACTGATAAAATTAAACATTTATAATTATAATTTTTTAATACTGATGAAATAACATATTTAATTGTAATTTTGTGAACACTTATAAAAGCATGGATTTCTGTAAATAATTCTTATTTGAAGAAAAAATGAATGTCTAAACCTTTACTGATTAAGGCGAAGTGCAAATCTTGGACATTTTTCTTAACGCGAAGTCTGCTGCTCACAGAAAAACTTGTTAATTGAAAATTACACAAATAATCATAGATAATGAAGGATATAAATATTACAAATATATTCTGTAAAATAAATGAGAAAAAATTATGTTATAAAGATTCCTTTAGAAAGAATATTTATCCTTCCTTACTCGATGAAATAAAAGAGAGATCCATTTAAAAACTTTGAGATCACAATATTTGAAAATTGAGATCACAATATTTTAATTCATTTAGAAAGTACCAAAATTGCTACTTCTTCGCTGAAACAAAACAAAACAAAAATGACCTAGATTAAACATATAACCACAAATAAATGATTAATGATTAAAATAAATTAACTTAAAATAGTCTCTTGAAATATATTAGCATAAAGTGCAATACATTGACATCTACATAACAAATTCACTGTTCTAAATTTTGTCTAAACATCAACATAAGAAATTCACTATTCCAAATTCTGCTTATCTTGAAAAAAAATCATTAGAGAGAACTAGATTTTTATAGGAATTTTTAAACACTACGACCCTTAAAACAATATTTATACTGTAAATCCAATTTTTCATATTTAATTACTTATCTGATATATAACTACAGAGTAAGATCCAATAACACCTAATAAAGTGACAGCAAGGTTCCTATTCAAAGGGAAAATGTTTGCAGCAGTCATCGCCATTTTGGAGTGTCCAACGACAGACACAAAGAACTGAATTTCATATCCTAGATCACTCATTACAGAAACACACTCTTTTCCCATATACGTAATTGACTCCAAAACATGTATTTTACTGTCTCTTATCTTTCCAGCCATTATGCACAATAATGCCAAATGTGTTATGTCAAACATCACATCCAGAAGCACGATAATTTGCTCAGACACAAGAAATTTATACCAATTCATTGTCAATATATCATAGAAACTCATACAGCACCGAATAATGATTTTAATTAGCCAGATGAAATTTATTTCTCTGAAAACTGCATCAATTTCAGATGAAGTTTCCTGTAAATCACAGAAAATTGCCCTCAGTTGGCGAATTCGGATAACTTTAATTACTTTTTTCTGCACCATATCTTCCAGATTCATGTTTATTGCATACAACCGTTCATTTACCAACAAGCATAAGAAGGCAAATAGGCAAGCTTGCATGGGTATTCCGATATAAGTATGAATAGCGTATAAAAGCAACTGAAGAATATGCAGGATGAACTTGGCTTCCTTTATGGTATCGTCTGTAGATTCTGTCGCTTGTATTTTCTTTTTAATTATTACCACGATGGATAATGCCGAATAGATAACAGCAAACACTCCTCCAATTGCCATTATTATACAAACATTAGTGAATTTATGTCTTTGCTGTTGTACCAGCACTTCCTCAGGGATTTGAAGCAACTTCTTTATATGGCGTTGTATCTTTTTCCTTCTGCAGTACAGGATGTCTATTGCTATTAAATATATAACCAAATCCATATTGCCTGTGATATAGAATGTTAAATGTTTATCAGCAAAAATCCCAAATATTATGGAAAACAGTAGAAAAAAATGCGAAGCAATAATTTTTGTTTTTAAGTAGGAACATTTCTTTCCTTTACATTTGTTGCTCATACTTATATTAGGAGGTGCTAACTCTAAGCCAAAAGTTTCCATTAGGTATTTGATAGGCTTAGGTAAGCTTTTGGTAATTTCTTTACTTACTTCAGATTGCATTTTGGTCTCCATTTGTTGAAAAGGTTTAAAAGAGAAGTTTGCTTCTCTCATAACTCGATATTACTTCAAACTTCAATAAATTTGAGCTGATGGTTTATCAACCTCAGAAAAAAATATTTTTTCATTTATTTTATTCTTGGAATGACAGTGGAATTCCTTTATAATTGTCCAAAAGTTGTAAAATAAACAAAGTTATTTGTTTTCAGTTTTTTTTTGGTTTTTCCAAGGCCACTTAAAAAATGAAATGGAACTTTTTTGAGGATTCGTATGAGATTTCACTGCTTAGTTCAGTTATAAAGAAAAATGTATTTAGCAAAATTTGAACATCTGATTTTAAGATTGTATTTAACACCGTTTTGGACTTTTACAATAGTATTTAATTTTGGAATACTATTACACAAATAATCGAAATAATTTGCTATGATATCCATTTTTGTCATGTTTTTAGACCTTTCCACAGAAGCTTGTATTAATTCGTTGAAACTACATTAATTAACTGAAATTAGTACTACGGAGTCTATTCTTGTAAGAATTTCAAGCTACACATTGTCAAGGATCTCCACGTTATTATTCGGCTTTGTTGAATGATCTAAATTATTTATAACGATGCAATCTCTTCTAAACATTCTACTATAAAATTATTTAAGCAACAAATTGAAATTCTTAAATTTATCAAGACCATTTTTTCTTCCGATGAAATTTCTTGATTCCCCAAAGAATTATAGAATTTAGTAGATTTCAGTAGATTTTCCCAAAGAATCTTTGAACAGTTTTTTGTCTGAAGGAGTAAGATAAGATTCGTAAGAAACATCCATACACTGCGAATGACAAAATTATTTCCGGCGTTATTTGATTAATTTAATCCACAATTATTTCCATAATTATTTATTGACTTCATATTCAATTTTCTAGTCAGATATTCTCATGAAAATAATTCTATAAAATTTCCTTTCAAGAACTCTTAAATATTTTTTTTGGCTGATGGATTAAGATAATATTCTTGTGCAACATGAATAAACTGGTGATAGCAACGTTATCTCCAACAATACTTTATGAATTAATTAATTTTAGTCTGACGATGAAGAACACATTTCTCTCATATGCATCCATTCTGTTTTCGCTTTTCCAATCATAAATTTTGCAGAAATCAAAAATTTTCAGAAAACGAAAACTGCATCCATGAGCTTCCACAAAAACCCTTTTTCCTGAGTTGTAAATAGGAACTTCAATTCATAAAATATATTTGTAAATATTAGACTTACGTTGGAGCACTTTCTAACAGTTTGTTAAAAATCTCAGTTTTCTTCTCAAATTTCTTCTTTCTGAAATTTTCTTGCGCAATAAGATATTGGAGATATTAGCAAACAGCAGCATGCCAATCTCATAATAATTGCATAAGGAACCGATATCGGAAGCGTCGCTGTCTCACGTGACCATTTGTCTTTTCTGAGTCTTGTGCTTTATATAATAATATTTTTTTTCATTTGTGAACTGTTCACGCAATTTCTTCGAAATGAGACAAGTGAAATATGGGAAAAGATAAGACATAAAATCATTACAAATGTATTTAACGCCTTTGGATACAAGAGGAGTGAATAATACGGTGGATTTGCGTGTGGAAAACTGGGTTAAATATATTTCTCTGTTTTTCGGTTAGAGTATCATTGTATAAGGACAAATAATAGCATGCAGTAAACATATTATTCTTACAAAGTGTAATATGTAATTATCTGATAATAATTTTATGGTAGACACATATTCTTAAACAATGTTATAGATTAATGGCAATTATAGTTTGCTAGTTAATATCATTTAACTCTATTATATTCCATGGGGAATTGTTTTTTGTTCATATTTTTCACGCTGACCCAGTTCACCTTAAGGATATAGAGCTTGACAAGATTTGGCAGCTATAAACAATCAAATTAGATATATTGCACCCATCTTGAACAAAAAGTAAACATAAATAATTTAAATAAAGCTGTAATAAAAAATAATATTCACAAATAATAAACATAAAAATATCATAATACATATTATTTACAAATAATATACCTAAAATGTCATAAAAAAAGAAACAATTCATCAATAATATATGTAAAAGTATATTAAAAATAAACAAATAATATATTCCCGTAACTCCATCCAACAAAGGTGATGAACAAGAGGTATACACAAAAGCATAAAAAAAGCACATAGTCTTTAATACAATTTGAAAAAGTGTTATTTAAGTCTATCACTGGGATATTCTGTTGTATATGGAATCAATGATTTTAAAATTCTCCGATATTTTAAAATTTGCTTTTTTACCGAGAAGACAGACTCTTAAACCATTCATTTTTGAGATTATCTACAGGTTTATTAGAACCTGTTGACGCCCAGCGACCTATTTATAAGACAGTTACACTTCTCTTCCGTGGCTGAGCCGAAAGCATTCCATTGATTCTTTTTTGCTTTGTCTATGAAGTCAATAGACATTACCAAACTCCTAAACAGTTTTCAGGAGGTAAATACCACCAGTTAGCCAGATTCTGAAGTTAAAGTGTTTCCGTATTGAAATTTTTTGATTTTTCTTTCGATTTATTTTTTAGGCAATGCAAAGAATTAGAAAGTGATTTTTATTTTTAGATATTTCATTGCATTTCAAGAATCATTAGTATTTAAGTAAAAAAAATGTTTTTAAAAATAATTTTTTGCCAATTGTTTAAATTTTCTCCTAAAAAATAATTAAGAAACCAAAAAGAATTGTTCTCTCTGATTTTAATCTTATTTCTGAACTAACTTAGTCTTGATGTTTTTAACGTAATGTAATATAAATTTATCAAAATCTTCTTCAAATTAATTTGGGCCTTAATGGGTTAAGATGGAAAATTACGAGTGTGGACGCAGTCAACAGCGTCCATTTTTTTCTACAGATATAGAGCTGTGATTAAAAAATTTTGAAGCGTTTAAGATAAAAAGGGATTGGTCCGTGCCCAGTTAGGAAACGTTAGATAGGTGAGTCAAAGGTGGCCATACTTAAGGTTTGAGGATTTTTCATAATTTTCTGGTTAGACGTCTGTGGCTGAATTTTTTTGTAACATTTTACACTTATCTCTTACACATATAAAGAATAATTATTTTTGTAAAATGAAATTTAATTACTTTTATAATGCAATTTCAAAATTTTAGCTTGTGGAACATAGTGTTCCAAAGGTGGCCCATATATTGAAGTCACTTTAAAAATGTGAAAAAATTACTCGTAATTTTCGGACTCGGATGATTATTAAAAATTAGCATTAAACGGATAGATTTTTGTTTCATGTAATCTGACAGAAAAAATAGACATTTAAAATAAAGCTTAACAACAGAATATCACAAAGTGTTACCAAGTAACGAATCAGGCAAGAGTATTACACTGAGTTACATGCAAAATTCATGCTCATCATGTGCTGAGTACATCCATGAATGCGTGTTAACTATTTTTTTGAATCAAAATTGTCAATAATATTAATCCAAGAAGTCACGATATTTTTTTAGAATCTTTTGAGGTTTCCTTTTTATTTCTATCACATTTCTTTGCTGTTAATATATAGCATTTTTAACGACTGAATACTTTTGTTAAATATTGGTTTAAGTTAATTCAGCTTTCCATTGATCGAATAAAAAGAATTTAAATTTTGAATTTCTGATGGAACGTTTTCAAATATATAATTATTATCTTTACTTTGACATTTCATCGATGCAATATTTGTTTTGTGCTTTCTCTACCTAAAACATTGATAGTGATAATAAATGCGATTCCCATGATTATTTGCAGCCTATCCTGTATTGTGAGATTAAATATTTATATTGCTTATCGTGTTAGATTTCAAAGCAAGGTTTAGTAATTTCAAAGCAAACCAGTGTGATCCGGTATATAAGAATGTCAATAACACATCATTTTACATTTCAAAAAATACTTTTGACATTTAGATAAACGTTTATTTATTTTTACATTGAAGCACATTTGTAATATTGAGAGGAATATTATTAAAGGAAAAAGTCCGTTTTTTTCTCTATCAGATGTTTAAGCTGTTATTTAACCTTTTAGAGGACTATTTATTTTATCAAGCAAAGGAATATTAAAATATTTTTCGGATAGAAATTGATGTGCTAATTGCTTTCATTAATTAATATTTAATTAAGAAAGCAAGATATTCCGGTATAGTTTGAGATAAAAAATTGAAACATCTTGGTTTTTGTTCCATCGAAAAATTTGGAGAGAACTCACGCTAGTCTACTTTTCAGCGTTAGATGATGGCAGATTACCATATCAAAATAATAATAAATCATTAATTAATTTGACTTTTAAAACCTCATTATGAGGTTAAAGTATTTATTACCATTTCTTATAGTTTTTGAAGTTAGCAGCTCAAATCAAGGGTGGTAAAATTGCCTAAAACAGACGTTAAAATATTGATGAATTTAATGGTAAGTGTACTTCCCACGGCCTCAAAAAGGATTGATGATATTACCGTATGTTTTAGAATTCCACACATTGTCTTAACATGTATCATTGTTCCACATTGTCCGCATTCTGTGTAATGGAGTAGTGATATAGCAGTCAAATGACAAGTTCTGTTTATTTCCATTAGCGTCCCATTTTGAAGTAATACCGGGTATATTTTGGGACTGACCTCGTCATTTTTAACTGCGGTCAGATGAAGAGAACGACACTTGATCTGGTATCCCCACTCCAAACTTCCACACTACACCAGCGGGAGGTGGCCTCCTACGTAGGATTTAGCATGCAACAGGTCCACATACAAGGCGAATCTTCGATAGAATGAGGTTTCGAACTCTACGATCCCGAAACTGAGACCTTGCCAGTAGGCCATCGCGGCCCCCAGTCACATGAGAAAGTAATGCACTCAATCGGATATCTTTATGCCCATTGTCTCACACGGTGATGTGACGCTAAATTTTTTTCTCCTGCACATACGCAATGGATTTAAAAATAATTTGAAGCATATTTTGTGCGAATGAATTGTTTCTATATAATATAATTTGTATACAACTAATAAAGAAACAAAGTACTTTATGGAAATACCACAAAATTCTTTGAAATGAATGCTAATACACGTAATAAATAATCTCATTGGTTAATTTATTTTTCAGCAGGAAGTACAGAGATATTCAAAGTTGATTGGTTGTTAAACCTTAAATATTGTTTGTTGGTTTTTTTTATGTGTGCAAAAGGCTACAAGGTTAGGTTGGATGAACGTCCCGTTTTGAAGCAACATGAGGGCTATTTAGGGACGGACCTCGTAATTTTGAACTGCGGTCAGATGACGAGGACGACACCTGAGCTGGCACTCCCTCTCCAAACTTCCGCGCCACACCAACGGAAGGACGTTTGGCCACTACGTATGATTTAGCGTGCAACAGGCCCCATACACGGCGGATCTTCAGTGGAATCAAGTCTCGAACCTGCGATCCTCCGGCCCGAGGTCGGGACCTTCCCACTAGGCCACCGCGGCCTTAGGATACAAGGAAATCAGCAGAATGTAATCGAGCTTTTAACTTAGATTCATTAAGTATTTTAATTTTAACTTACTGCAGCTGTTGTCTAAACTCTTGTAAGGAAACTCATAGCATACGAACAGAATTAATACTAGAAATAAAGCCCTAGCGACACATGTCGATCGCCGAAAAACTGACCATGGGAACGGGGCATAATATATACAACATAAATCTGTTGAGACATTATAATTAAGGAGATTAAGAAATCTAACGGGAGTGTTCTACCCTCTAAGTTCTCTAGTATGTTACGTTTAAAAAAGGCACTTTTTATGTTAAGCTTCGTAGTTCAGAGAAGAGAACTAAATGTGTTTACGTCCTAATTGGGCATTTGGTTAATGACTGAGTGAATTGAGACTACATATCAGTTTGAAAAAATAAGCTTATTTATTTAAATCAGAGATTCCCAACCTGTGGTACACGTATCCCTGGGATACGCGAAGGACCAGTTAAGGGTACGCGAACTCAAAGTCGGTAATGGCGAACACAAGAAAACATAAGGATTAAAAAAGTTACCGAATTTTGTTTCAGTTGGAAAAAGCATTTTTGTCTTACACATATATTGAGAATAAATATCGCAATAAGATTGACAAAGCTCCAGATATGAGATTATATTTGTTTTCATTTGAATCCATTTTTATAAAATTCAGCTCCATGAGACAGGCTCAAGGATCCCATTGAAATTCCCTTCCTCTTTAATAGTTTATTATCACGAACTGTAAATATTAGCTATCCTTATAATTTAATGTGATTATTAGAATACTGGTTTAATTTTTTTGTCTTTGAATTAATATTATTGTAAAAATAGAATAAAATGCAAATTCAAAAATAAGTCCTGCAAATGTTTTTAATTCGAGTCATTTGACTCTTAAGCTTACCTAAATCCTTAATATTGTTTATAAGATCTTCTTTGCATATGCGGATGGTTGGAGGAGGGTGGATAAGAGAGCAGGGGGTACGCAGAAATAAAAAGACTAATCAAGGAGTCAGCGAGGGAAAAAAGTTTGGGAAAACCTGATTAAAATAATTAATCAATTGTTTTAAAGAGCCCAGCATTTCGATATTATTGACTCATGTGGTTTCTAAAATCAACGATTCATTTAAAAAGAAACTAATTAGGGGCCATTGCTGCACCAGCAGATAATCAGTTTTATGGCAAATTATTATGACTCATTATATTTGCCGATAATTTTTAGAACAAATTTTATCATTGTTCATCAGATGTTCGAGTTCAATGGTTGTTGGAAGATAAATTTTAAAATGTAAAGTTTAATAAGGAGCAGGGAAACTATAAGCTCTAAAAACATAACATATAACAAAATATAAGCATAAATATTTTTTATTAAGATTTTAATACAACACGAAATGAAAAATTCCCTAATGAGTTTTTTATTCAAA
>BGPR01010341.1:25290-36001 GCA_013235015.1 Araneus ventricosus | reverse complement strand
CTCGCCGTATTTTGGGGAAGAATTGTGATGAAAAAGGAATTTACGTTGGTATATGGCTTTTGTTCAAAATTTGGAATTCCCTCTAGTAAAGATCAAATGATAAATTTTAAATTAGACGTGAAAATCAGCCTCAGGTAAAAATTATTTCTGACTAAAAATTTTAGACGAATTATTTTAGCAGAAATTAATAAGTTGCATATTTCAAAACGGAAAAAAAGGAAAATTTTCAATAATTATAATTTTTCATTTTTTATTTCCTAAAAACATATAGATTATTAAAACCTAAAACGCTTTTAAAAATAGTGGAAATTGGAATGGTTATTGGATATTTTACAGGGTTTTGAAGATGAAATATATATATATATATATATATATATTATTTCGCAGCATATTTCCAGAAGTAACAGAGATGGTTTTTGATTGTTTGAAAGCAACGGAATTTTATGAATATTACGATATTGTAGTTGTTATTACTCACGGAAAAAAATTAATCCATAAAATTATACATCGTGAAAAATTTTAATTGCTTTGCCCTCAAACTTCCGCCATGTATCAAGAAAGCTAAAAAACTTTTGTAATGGTGTTTTTTACCGGAATGTGAATACATTTTGATAAATGCGAAATTTATAAGCTGAATTGCTTTTATCTTGGGAAAAATCCGAAGATTGAACAAACTACTCAAACATGTTTGCTTTAAAAATGTTACGGTTGTATATGTTACTGTATATTTTGTTTATTCTTTCTTATTTTTGAGTATTTATCTGTTTTATTTGGATTTACTGCGATTTCTTAAATGGAGCGCAGCAACCATTTGACATAAATTTCAATTTTTTGTGATGTGTAAAATTTATATATGAAGAGAAACTATATAACAGAGCTTACCGCATGTATTGTATTTAAATGATATATTTTGTTCGTTTATTTACGTGAAAATTATCTTTTTATTTTTCGTACGACAGAAGAGCACTTCATTATTTCAAAGTCAAAATAAACGAGTCACTGAGAAGCAACTTTATTTACTTAATTGTTCAGCGAAGTAAAATGTTTCCAACATTTGGAAAGTCTTTACATAACTCTAGCGGTTCTCATCTGTTATCGGGCAATTTAGGATATTGATATCTTCCTTCTTTTCTATGAAATGCAACAAATTGTACAGTCTTAATTTTAACCATTTGCGCAGGAGCATAACAAAAATCCATAAAATCAGAAAATATGTTTCATTTAATATATATTTAATATGTCAGAAGAAAAATGTTTTCGAATTATTCGATAATGGTCTTAGTACCTTATAAAAGAACATTGTTTTAATATTTCTTCAAGTAATATGAATATTTTTCCTTTTCCGGAAATTTTTTATTACACTACATTCAAAAATATATAGTACTTGGTCACGGAATTTAATTTAAAAAAATAAGTAAATAAATGGAACATGATTATTAAAAAAATTATAAGGATAACAAGAAAAAAGGAGCAAAATTCTTGTACTTTATTTAAGAACAGGGATATCATCTTTATTTCATCAAAATAACTTAATTAGTCGCTTAATTAGTTTTATGCTCATCAAAATTTAAGTTCTGTACTTATAACCAAGTAATTACCTATTCTATAATCAAAACATCTTTCCAACTTTTTTTTATTTTAACAAGCGCTAAGGTCGAAGTAGCATAATATACAACGTAATATTGTTACGATATTCTTAGAATATTGCCCAATATTGTAAAGATTAGAAAATATTATACGAATGTTGTATAATATCTATTTACAATTTTCGAGATGGGGTTTAATCTTCATGTAAATATTTGTGTAACGCAAGGGTACTCTATTTCTTGTATGGTTAATTTTAAGCTTAAAATTACGGTAATGGACGAAGAAATTAAATTTTAAGCGATAAAAAAATATACTTTTGAAATTTATTATTTTCCTTTAAAATGAATTATTATCTTTTTTCTTCTGAAAGTTAGAGAAAGCTATTCATGTGTTTCGTTTTTCAGTGATTTTGTATTGCATTTGTAGAAAATAACCTATTTTCTTGGGTGAAAATAATCAATTAATAATGAAAGTGGATATTTCATTAAACTTATCACGAAATAGTGATTAAATATTTGTTTCCTATATCATTCGATTACGGCAGAAGTTACATTTTCTTCATCTAAGACATACACAACGTATTCTCATTTTATTCTTTATATGAAAAGCACGACTAGGTTGTTATTTTATAAAAATTTTGAGCTCGTAATTTGGCAACAGATTGGTAAAATACCATTTCTTGCTACGGATAAACCTAAGAACATATTGTCATTTTACGATATTTCTCACCACGTAGTTTTCTTATTAAATTTTGGTCAAATTCTTCTTCCAGGAAAGCTCATCATTCTGTCGTTACTACAGCGTATATATTCCCAAATCAAATTTCAGATATATATTAATAACAATTATTTTGTCAAATTTACATTCTGTACTTTGCATTTTGCAAACGATATTTCTTCCTGAAATATGAATTACGTGTAGAACATTTCATTTCAAGATCAAACGATACATTTTCAATAATTTGATTAGGAAAAAGTAAATCTCAATTTATCTCAGTAAAGAATATTCCAAGGCTGATAAATCTTGGCTTTTCTGGCCTTTTTCGTCATATAATACAAACACAATGCATTCATGCAATTCTGTTCTTTGTTTCAAAGGCATAACTTAGTTGTCATTTTATAAGGATTTGCAGCTCATAATTAGCAAAGCAGCTTTTCAGAAATACCATTTCTTGCTGCGAACAAACCCAAAAAGAAATTGTCTTTTTATCTGGCCTTGTACGACATTTCTCAAAACTAAATTTTGTTTTTCAATTATGGGGAAAATTCCCCTTTCAATAAAGTTGATCATTCCTTTAATATTTAGCCTGATGGAATATTTTCAATTTCGTTTATCATTGACATGGCGTCAATGTTCATCATTTCGTCTTAAAGAAGTTTTAAGTAATCTATATTACGGTAGGTTCTGTACTGACTTTAAATTCACAGAAAATGAGACATTAAATTGGAAGATATTGTTCTCATATTTTACAGAGAGTTGTGTCATGGATACATCGTCATTTGCATTACGGATATTTATATGACGAAAAGAAGCATTAAGATGAATTCTGCGCGTGCGCAGGAAGTGATTTCATACGACTGCTCTTTATAAGCATAAAATGTTAGCGTGCAAGGAAATACAGGCATTTCTCACAACAAAATTTTGTTATTGACTTTTCCAGAAAATTATCCGTCCTGGTAAGTTCAACATTTCTTTTATATTCAGTCTGATGGAATATTATCTGTGTTCTATCTCTTTAACATGGTGTCGATATTCATCATTTCCTCTAAAAGAAGTCTTAAATAATCTCTTAGGGTAACTTCTGTATTAACTTTAAATTCCCGGAAAATAAGGCACATTAAATTAGAATATCTTCTTTTCATGCTTTGCAGAGGGTTTTGTCATGAATCCGTCGTCGTTTGCATTAATACGGACAATTATATCCCAAAAAGAAGCACTGAAATGGAATCAGCGCTTGCGCATTATAAATGATTTCATTCGACTATTCCTTATATTCATACAATATTATTACGTGAAAGGATACAGCAGCATTTCAAACAACAGGAAATTTTGGGTAAAATTTTCTGTCCTGGAAAGTTCATTACTTTAATATTCAGTCTGATGGACTCTTTTCAATGATATACCTCTTTGACATTGCGTCAATATTCATCATTTCCTTTTAAAATGTTCTTTATATATATATATCTGTTACTATAGGTTTTGTATTGGTTTAAATTCTTGGAAAATTATTTATTGTATTGGAAAATCTTATTCTCATGTTTCCCAGAGCGTTTTTTTTTTATGGATATAACATCGTTTACACTATTAGGGACACTATATTCCAAAAAAGAAGAATTCAAATGTAATCTGCACATGCGCATTATAAAGTAATTTCATTCGAATACTCTTTATATTCACGCAATATTAACGTGCAAGGAAACAGCAACATTTCTCACAACAGGAAATTTTGTTACTGACTTTTGGGCAAGATTTTCTATTCTGGAAAGTTCATTCCTTTAATATTCAGTCTGATGGACTCTTTTCAATTATATATCTCTTTGACATAGCGTCTATATTCATCATTTCCTCTTAATTTTTTAAAATATATGTTATTGTAGGTTTTTTATTGGCTTTTAATTCGCGGAAATTAGACATTGTATTGGAAAATCTTATTCTCATGTTTCCCTGAGAGTTTTTTTTTCATGGATATAACATCGTTTACACTATTAGGGACACATATATTCCAAAAAGAAGCATTGAAATGTAATCTGTACATGCTCATTATAAAGTGATTTCATTCGAATACTCTTTATATTCACTTAATATTAACGTGCAAGGAGACAGCAACATTTCTCACAACAAGAAATTCTTTTATTGACTTTTTGGCACAATTTTCTGTCCAGGAGAGCTCATCATTCCTTTCATAATTATTTCAATGAATTATTTTCGGAGTTATATATCTTCAAGATGGTGATAATATTGCTCATTTCTCATAAAAAATGTTTAAAAAAATCTTTGTTACTCTAGGTTCTGGACCAGCTTTAAATTCAGTGGAAATGAGACATTATGTTTTAAGATATTTTTCTCGGATTTTGAAGAAGGTTTTGTTAAGGATACATCATCTTTTGTAGTAAAAGAGATACTAACAATATTAAAAGGATATCTTGAGATGTTGATTTCCACTGGCTTTACGAAATGATAAATATTTCTTTCTATTAATCTTTATAGTCACTCAATATTATTACTTGTAAGGAGACAGTAACATTTAGCAAAACTTTGTTACTTTATGTTCTTGAAGAGCTTTAATTTCAGTGGAAAAGAGACATTAATTATGTTTTCAGATCTTTTTCTCGGATTTTGAGGAAGGTTTTGTTAAGGATACATGATCTATCTTTTGTAGTAAAAGGGATACTAACAAGATGAAAAGGATCTCTTGAGATGTTGGTTTCCACGGGCTTTACGAAATAAAAAATATTTTTTTCTATTAATCTTATTATTCACTCAATATTATTAGTTGTAAGGAGAGAGAAACATTTAGCAAATGTTGTGGATACTGCAGATATTTCAAAAGATCTTGTGCGATCTAACGAACTAAATATTGGGATATTCAATTGAATATTTAATTCCTCATTCTTTCACAGGAAATTATTTGAGTATTTCTGCTGGAGTCCCCACCCTTTGAGAATGAATAAAACCTTATTTTTTATTCCAGATTTTTGTTATATTTCTTGCCTACCATATCATATACATAACATCACAGCATACCCCCGATGTCGGAGCCAAACGGCTGCCTGTCGGTCGGATGAGTATGTGTGAAACTTTTTTGAAAAGCAAACGAAAAAAAATTACATCATGAGATATAAAAACACATAAAAGGTAACATAATTATACATGAACAAAGAAGAATATAATGAAAAGTACATAGAGGGTTGCAATCCGAGTATAATAAAAAATATATACAAGAGGAGTTAACATATGAGTGCAGTGAAAGGGTAGAATGTTTCCTTTAGTTACATTGTTTCATACAGTTGCAGCTCCATGATTCGGTGGCTTACAAAATTTCCAGATGCAAATAAGTGTACTAACAAACCATTTTGCCTGATATGTAACTAACGAAATTAATCGACTTAAAAGAAGTCCAGATGTGTGCTTAAAAGTTAAAAAGACTAGCAATACCAGAAATTAAACTTTTTGACAATATAGCTGAATCATTTAGTCAAATTAAGAAAATCATTTAATCAAATTAGAAAAATCATTTAGTAAAATTAGGAAAACTATTTAGTCAAATTAAGAAAACCATTTAGTCAAATTAAGAAAATCATTTAGTCAAATTAAGAAAATGCTTTAGTCAAATTTCTTTCAAATCTTTTATCAAAGTATTGATGCCGAAAGCATCAAGTATTTTTTAGAAGTGACGTACATTGCTGAGTACTTTCTTATTTTGATAATCACGCTTTCAGATTACCAAGTATTATCGTTCTGAAATTTCGATGAAGCATTTCATGTCCAAAAGAAGTCCGTGATATCAGTCAATTCTGAACTCACAATCGCCATATGAATACACTTCTATCTTCATTTATTATTTTAATACTCCTGAAAGATTTTCCTCTATGACTTACGTCTTAATATTTCGAAAATATGCTGAAGAAGCTCTTCCTCAAGTTTAAGGGGACATGCGACTGTTAAACCTCGACAATTTTAAATTTTATGAAAAAAATATGTATTATTCCGCTGTCTTTTCTGAATAATTTAAAACATAATGCGTTAAAAATTCCCATAATAATGAAAGTCATGGAAGAAAATGTATCAATTCATCAACGTCAACATTGAATATGGCCATATCTTTAAGGCGCTATATTTCAAAATGCGGTTTTTTTTTTGATATTGCGAGCATGATATCTCAAGAACTATTGAATATTTTTACATACAATTTTTACCGAGTATGTATTTTGCTATGTTCTACAAATTGAACCGCATTTTTGTACATATTTCTTCAAAGATGTTTTTGGGGGGTTAGAAAAGTTGAAATTTTAACTATTTTTAACATGTTTATTTTATATTAGTATATAAAATAGAAATTAAATTTAAATGTTAATAAATTGAGGTTCAGTTTTTTAAACAGACTGTTTGGATTACTTAGATATCCAAAATATTGTGTTCAGATAAATATGTTATCAGTAATCATATTTGCAAGGTGACTATCTCATTTTTTCTCCAAAAATTATACCCATATTTATTACTCTCTCAAATAAAAACATACCAATATAAAGGTTTGAAAATGTGTGTTTTATAATAGAAAGAACATATAGTTTTCTAGAAAAAAAAAGTGAGTTTGTGAATTGCATTGTTTCGGATATGTAATGTATCGAATTTGACAGTTTTACACCATTTTTTCGACATTTAAGAGCCGTATGTACCCTAAAGACTTTCGAAACTATTTTAAATCTTTATCAATGACTTTGTTGGACTATTTTGTTTTACCTTGCACGGTAGCGATGAGGTTTAGGTTATTACATATTTTTATTTTATTAAAGCAGAATATATAGTAACGGAAGTAAATGTCTTTAAATGAAATATACGGATTTATAAAGTAATGTAAAATATTACATCTCTTTTTTTAGATTAAAAAATCTTAGCATTTCAACTAAACTTGGCTTTGTTTTAATTATTTTTCTGAATTTTAATTATTTAACTTTGACACTCTCGTCAATACCCAGAAAGTTTGACTTTTTTGTAAATTGGCCTCAGTGAATAATAAATATATGTATGCAGTATAGCTAACATACGGCATGATTTATACGGCATTTGTTCAACTAACGCGTGAAAAATATTATAAGTGTGATAAATAATTATATGTGTGATAAATAATTATATGTGATGCAGTATAGATAACATACGGCACGGATTTATACGGGATTTGTTCAACTAATGCATGAAAAATATTATATACATATTTATATTTATCTTCTCATTAAAAATTGAAAAAAATAAACTTAACGCTCTAAATTAGCAATTATTTTGTCCTGAAGATATTCAATTCTTAAAAACGAGAAGAAAAACCTCTTTTTCTTGGCGTGTAAACGAAATTTAATTACATGGTTATTTATCTGTGATAATATCGCATTTTGCTGACAAACATGCGAACTTCTCTATGTGCATAATCGCCTTTTCCGTTTTGGCTGTTTCAAGGGTTAGATTTTATATTATGGATGCACTAAAATATATGAAATGGTTTTGGAGCTTATTAAGCAGTAAAGAAATTATCTTTTATTGTTAATTAATCCCAGAATATGAATTGAAAGCATACTTGAGTATATGAAAGTATTGATATGAAGTATTTTGTGCTCCTAGCTGATAAAAAAATATAAACTGTGGATAATTATGTCTATGAAACAAAATGTCTTCAAGACAAATTTAATTTACGTTTTATAGTTTAAAATTTGTTATTTCTTAAACCATCTTGCTTCTTTATGTAGTAAAAGATTAAATTAAATAGATAAATGCCATACTGATTTTTTATGCTTAACTAGTTATTTCATAGAATATTGACCTGCATTTTTAACGCTACAAACATGAAGTAAGGTAACAAATTAATTTCTATCGTAAAATTTAATTATGGTTTTTCTTTTTTGCTTTGAAAGAAATTTAAATATCAAATTGGTTTAAACAACAAGTATAAATATATGACAACAACATATGAGAGACAAGATAAAATATATGGGAAAAAACATACGATGAATCTACAATAATATATCATTACTAATTTAACGTGATGGAAAGGAAAACAATTATATGTTTGGCCATAAAAACATATTACACAAAATAGTTTACAATCTGATCTATGAGTTGATATACAAGATAGCTTGTTATTTCAAAGAATAACTTGTTAACATCTCGAATTATGCATTTATTACACATTTCCACTATATCGTATTTTATTTCCTTAAATAGATGATTTTTAGACTTTAATGATATGGTCTCTATTTTATATAAAAATGTCGTATGACCAATTTTCAAAAATATTTTATCGCCATGGAACACTTCCATAGGTTAGCTACATCCGATCTTATACTCTTGTATCTCATGTGTGATTGTTCTGTGTTAGCACAAAATGTCCTATGTCGCAAGCGGTTGCAACTGTTACATCAACATTTCTTTTGTTCCACTATGTGCTACCAGAACCATCACTGCGAAGATATATGAAACGTAATTGTGGTTCTGATATTTTAAGAAAATAATTGCAGTTGTTCTAAGAACCATTAAAATTCTTTTGTAAATCATTAAACATTGAGACATTGAAATCTTTGTAATTTTAACATGATTTTTAAAATTAATTCTGTTTAATTAAACGTTTTATCGTAAAGATATAAAAATCTCCAGTCCACAACCATTTTGCAAATGCTGCACGCCAACTTGTGTGTATTATTAGTTATCACCATATCTTAGAAAAATTGCGCCAATTTATCTCTTGATAGTTTATAACTTGAAACGGGGATACCCGTAATTAGGAATACTATAGATAAGAAATTGCTGATTTGGTATTCTGAAGAGGCTCTCGAAGTTAATCGGAAACTGATGCCAAGCAGGGAAAGTGAAGATTACAGTAATTATGCTTTGAAAAGCACAAATAAAAAGGAATTATTTCATATACACGAAAAGCCAGATAAAGTTTATAAGTTTTCCCTCCTCTGTATCATAAAAAGCAAAGAATAATTTTATCAAACTGCATAGATCGAAATATGCTAGCAAAGTGCAATTAAATATTTTACATACTTTCATAAAGCACATATTTAAATTAAAATAACTAGGCAAATAATATTATTAGCTCATTTTATTAGGGATTGCAACACTCAGTGAATAATTTTAATTCGACGAGAAATGCATTGCTTACATTGGAAATCATAAATTAGTTTATTCATGTTCGAAAATTTATTGTAGCCATTCGAATCTTCTTTCTGTTTTCTATAATTTTAAGAATTTTTTTCATTTACTTATTAAAATTTTATTAATTTAACTCAGTGTCTCATTTTAGGTTATTGGGTTTCTCAAATAATCATCATACTTGGCTCGAAATAAAATACAAAAGAGAGAGTTGCAGTATAGACTGAACTAGAGCATAATAAACTTCTGCTTTTAAATATTTCTAATTTACAATCCAAATTAAGAGAGAGCGAAAAATAAATACCATTTAAATTCCTTCCTCTTTGGAAATTCCTCTTTATCTATCGGAGCATAAGTATATTTAATGAAAAGTTTTAAATTAACTTTTTATCATTTTGTTTTATTAACTTCTCGAATAAGGACGAACTCCTTCTTTTTTTGATCGCCAAATCATTTTAATTTCTAATTAAAGTTAGAAAATATTCTGAATAAAGAGGGAAAAACATTCTTTATTCTTCATTCTTTATTTTTTTCGTGATAGGATGAAACTGGAGAAAACTAAAACGAATTGAAGACACTAAGAACGTAATGAGGCTTAACAAAATCGAAAAACTGAGAAAAAAGACCTAGGAGATTGGGAAAAAAGAATTTTATTTCCTGTCAAGAATTATGTATTCTTAAATGAATGGATACTTCCAAAAAATCATTTCTGGGGATATTCTTAGGTTTCATTAATTCAAAAATGTTATCACACTTTTAAGCTGAGGATTATGTTTCATTCTTACTGTTGAGTTGAAAATTTTAATGAAAGATAATTCGAAATATATTCCATAAATTAAATTATTCCAACGAATACCATTTAAATATGATGTGGTTGTAATTATAAAGAGCATAATAAAACGAGTTATTTTCGCCGAATATATTTTATATAATCTTGATTAGTTTATTCACAAATAAGCAAATAATTCTGCAATTCGAAGTTTAATTGCATGCATTTAAAGGCTCTATTTTGATTAAATACAAAATGTTAAAAATAAGTATTCACGTTATACAGAAAATGGATCATTTTGGAATTCTAAACATTTCTTATGTGGATTTTTTGATGAACAGCAAACGATTCATATAGACTATCATTTTCTTCTAAAAATTTAAATTTATTATGATATACTTTTTATACTTGAAATTCATTTAAATTATTTGCTGTTTATTATGCACCAGTTATAACTGATAAGGAGGAAATTTTATTTCAGAAGCAAAAGATTCT
>BGPR01010341.1:0-21238 GCA_013235015.1 Araneus ventricosus | reverse complement strand
ACCTCTAGTTCGAAGTCATTTCTTTGTTTTGTTATCAGTGTGATTTATCGAAAGCTTTGTTATCATGTGTAAACATGATTGAGTTTTATAATGAATACAGTAGATGAAAAAAAGAAAAATTTTGGAACCTCTAGCTCGAAGTCATTTCTTTGTTTTGTTATCAGCGTGATTTATCGAAAGCTTTGTTATCATGTGTAAACATGATTGAGTTCTGTAATGAGTACAGCAGATGAAAAAAAAAAGAAAACTTTTCAAACTCCTAGTCTGAAACATCATAACATGATGATGTAATAATCTTGATTCGTCTGTTTTGTTTTCATCTAGCACAAGTCATTGTATTATTTGCGTAGAGATTTTGACATCACACAATTTACAGCAACTCTTCATAGTACTAGTTTATTTTCACTGATTTTTATCACGTAAAGTTTTTCGCCTCAAGCATATTATAGAGAGTATGTCAGCCTCTGAACATTATGTAAAAAAATATTAGAGAATGCAGAATTAATATTTCAAACGCGGCGTATTAAGATGATATATTTCGCTATTCAAGAATTAAGTTATATTATGAATTATACCATTAATTATCATATTAATTTTTATCATATCATAATATCATTATTACAATAAATATATAATATCATATTTAATATATATATATATATCATACAATATATGATATTTTTATCACATACTATAATAATATAATTATATATATCGTAATATTATTATCATATAATTAAATATCATAATAATTAATTATTATAATTAGTCATAAGGTTTATTATAGGTTTCTGAATTTAAATATTCTGAAATTTATAAAACTGCGTATCCAAAAGATTAACTTGAGATCTTTCAGACTTGCTATGTTTGAAAGCTTCGAAACTGGATGGAGATACAATACTTTAGGTTAAATAAAATGGGTTATTAACGAACACTTTAATAAAACTATCTAATAATTCTTAAAACTATCAGAAGCTGACAAAAGAAAACTTGGTAGTCATCGTTTGATATGTGTAGAATGAAGGAAAGTTTTCTGGCAGTAATTTAAGATGTCTTGAAAGAATAAATATTTTGGCGTGATATCTAAAATTATCAGTAGGATATGCACAGAATCGAACACTAATTCGAAATCAATGTATGTGCCCAAAGAAATTTCTTTTAGCTGATGATGATGCAAACTCTCCCTCACATTTTACTTTCTTGTCTACGAAGTTTATATAAAGTTAAAATATGATGGTAAGTCAGCAAGTAGTTTTAAAAAGCCAATAAAAAATAGGAAATCAAGATATTTACATGAAAAGCCTGTTTATTTCTCTACATAACCGCCATTTAAATTGATGCATCTATACCATCTCTGTATCAGTTTTCCGATACTTGCTGAAAAATTTTTTGGACTGCTCTCTCATCCACTTAACACTCTGAGTGTCCAATTATTTTGAACTTTTAGCTGTCAGGTTAAAAAACTTAGCTTTTAAAGTGAATGAACCACTCTTTTCTGTATTTAATTATATCTCTGAAATCTTTAGAATACTAAATACAAGATTTTTTTAAGAAAATATACATATAAATACGATCTATCGGCTTTTGAACTGAACATAAAAAATGTTTGCTCCGCTTGGAGGGTTAATATACTTCATGTTCAGCGTCTGCATCAGTTGCGAAACACTTGCTGCCCAGCGGACCAAACAGGTGATAAATCTTGACGCTAACTCTGGTGTGTAGGGCAGAAGTTGCCGCCTAAACTCGTCGATTTTCTCCTCAGTTGATATAACTGTACAACGTCTGAAATTGTCTTGATTTAACACAATTTCTCGAGTCAATGGGCATGGACGTTTTCTTCGAATTGAATGTCGAAGTTTCGATACAGTGTGACAGTAGACCACTTGATAGGAGAAACAAAAAGCATTTCCTTGTGAAATATGCCACAAAAAACGTACAACACTTCTCTTCTTGCTTCACTAGCGTACGCTTCTCTGCTCACCTCAGCGTCGCTTTCTGGCTCTCGGCCATGCTCGCTACGCACTTCTCTGCTCTCCCGCTAAAGCTTCTCTGCTATCCACATTAAGTTCTCTGCTCCTGCCAGCTATTACCTCTCTGCTCTACCCAGCGTGCACTTCTCTGCTCTACCTAGCGTACACTCTCTGCTCTCTGGCCGTACACTTCTCAATGCCTCTACCAACGTACTTACTCTGCTCTCGCAGCGTACACTTCTCTGTCCTGCCAATTAAGTATGCTTCTCCTGTCTACCACATCCTGCTACAGCATTCTCTGTTTCCAGGGATTAGCTAGTACACTTCTCTGCTCTACCACGACCGTTCCAATACACTTCTCTGCTCTAATATACTTCAGGTTTCTTACGTACACTTCTCTGCTCTACCAGCGTACACTTCTCTGCTCCTCTAGCATCACTCTCGACCACAGTCGCTCATTTTGTAATGCAGCTGCGTCCATAACTGTTACTCTCATAAATTGAAATAAAACATCGTTACCGTTGAATTAGGCTGATTTATTGATACATTTCAAGAAAATTTACTACTTATTCTGAACTCAGTATAGTTTTTTACCTACTTCTGGCTCCCCTCAGTATATAATTGTCGAAAAAATTAAACCATGAGAATTTGATATATTCTCACAGCTTTTGGACATTCCCTGCAGCAACAAAAGTCTCTTCCACATCTCTCTATTATTGAAACAAGACATTAGAAATATCACAATGTCTTGGAGAACGTAAAACATCTTGTACTAATAGCGCATGACAGATGTACAACTATAGATGCCCAAAATACTGGACACTTGTAGATTTTAACATTTTGTAGAATTCTCCGGAATGGTTTCAACTGACTACCATTAAACTGTGGACTGTAATAGACAATCATACTCATTTTTTAAAGATTAGTCTGAGGGAAATTGGGGACCATCTAGCAAACTGATGAAGAAAATGTGCCTTATTCCACCCTACTTCACAGAATGCTGATGTAACAGAAGTGAAACTTTCAGAAATGAATAATTTATTATATTCTACGGGAATTTTTGTAAATTACATAAATAGGCTTGGGAGATATATACTAGGTTCTCTTTTAAAATCTCATACTACCTGTTTTTTACTTGTACTGCAGAGTTGTTAGTATATTATACGAACTACAGAAAAGATGACACATAATGTTAGAGAGACATTTGTGGGAAATTTGAAAAGAGGTTTGATATATTAGACAGGATAGCATTTTATCAAATATTATATGGCTATGATAGCAATATTAAGCACTTTAAGCTTCAATACTCAAAGCTTTTTATATAAAATATTCAGCTCACATCATCAATGTATCGAAAGATACTCGGCATTACAACGAGTGATTTTAGCCCCATATAGAAGAAGCAAGATATTTGGTAATACAACATTATTAATCCAAACTCTATATCTCTAAATATTATAATGTGAATTGTATAGTGGTGAGAATTTATTGAATACCCATACACATCTAATATTCATAACGATAAAAAATATATATGTAGAAGGTTCAAATATGTTGCAAGAAAAGAAAATTAATTGATAAAAATCAGTTTCTCCATAAAATAAATATATTACAAAATATCGTCATTGGTAAAATTTAACATATGTATTGTTAAATCATCCTTAAATAATATAGATTAAAGTACAAAAGTCATTATTTATAGTAATCCTAATTAGCTGAATTTAAGTTTCCGCATATTGATGAAGTGTTCATGGGGTTCAGAAATTCCTACCACTATACATTCAATATAAACTATTTAAAGAATAAGTTTAAAATATTAATTTGTGTATAAACCCCCATCTTTAGCTTCTCCTTCGCAGAATAAATTCTGTCGTTGTAATTGATATCTTTCTGAATACTACTGATATTGAACTGAATATTTTTATATAAGTTGCCCTATATATCTGGCTTTAAAGTTAAGAAAGAAAAATTACGCTATGTTTCGCGCATGCGCAGTAAAGCATTATTTACTAAAAATGCTCCTAATTCCTGTAATATTCAACAATTCTTTTCCAAAGTTTTACACAAATGCTTCTCTAACACATTGTCATCTTTTCTGTAAGTTTCGTATAATATAACAGAAAACTCTGCATGGTATAAGCAAAAAACAGGTGGAAAAATTTGAGATTTTTAAAGAAAACCTTTATATCTTTCCAAATATTTGAGCTGAGTTTACGAAAATTCCTGTAAATATTATGCACATTATACATTACTATTTCTGAAAGTTTCTTCTTGTTATGAGTATTCTATCAAGCGGGGCGAGCCAAAACCGTTTTTGTCTTCATCATTTTGTAGACGGTCCCCTAATTTCCCTCAGGACCGAATCTTCAATGTAAAATGTGAGTTATTGTCTATTCTTTATATCTATGAAGTTTAATGGTAGTCGGTTGCATCATTCCGTTGAAATTCTAAAAAATGTGAAAATCTGCAAGTGTCCGGATACTTTTGGGCATATAGTGTATTAATTTGGTATGTCATATTTACATCAAATTTGCAGAAGTTTGTCAAATTTTGAATGAAATCCATCGATCTATATATTCGCATCTGTGTGAACGCGATGACTCCTAAACACAATGACATCGAAAAATAGAATTTGGCATGTGGTCTTTACACAATAATTAAATACCTGTGTCATTTTTTGGATATAATCGGTGGAAAAGAAGACAGTTGTAATGCATGCTCGGATATACTCACTATATTACACAGCGCAAAACTCGCCATTTTGTTTTACTATTGTGATGTCTTCTGTCAGAAGAAAGAATTCTACAAAGATATATATATATATTCGTTACGCATATTGCAGTATACAAGAATGTGTAAATACTTGGTAGAATGGTTCATCTTCATTTGTTTCATCCTTTACTTCCTCGAATATTGAATATGATATAAAGGAAGAGAAACGACTTTAATAGTCAAACAATTCGATCCCGGGATGAATGAACTGCACGTTTTAAACCTTCTTCTGCCAGAAAAAACATTTTTGAAATTATGCCTGTCTGTATGTGAACACGAAAACACATAAACTCAAAGATCTGAAAAGATGAAGTCTGCTACGTTCTGAAAATTGTAGATTTGTTTCTAATTTTGAGTAAAATCTATGCAAGGAAAATCTTTTAATCTGTCCTGCGCATCCTCAAGCATGTGGACGTGATGAAATGCAAACGTTTCGAAACAATAGAATATAGAAGGTGTCACACATCGGAAGTATACAAAAAAATTGGGGGAAGAACATTTCACGGGTTTGCTTCCAAACAAGAAAAGGATGTATAAAATTATGAATCATTAATTGAGCATTTGCTGGAGTAAAAAGTAATGCAATGGCTTAAACATTCAGTAGAAGAGAATCTAGATGTGGTCTGAAAGTATAGTCTCCGGAAATAAAATTTTTATTACGTTCAATGCTCCACATATAAACTCCTTCTAACAGCAGAAATGTCTGCAATAGTTTTCGAGAAATAAATTGCTCTTTATTTCTGGAAAAGCAGCAAGGAAATAGTTTCTAACGAAAGGAAATCTCAAATGACTTGGTAATCATTTCCATCGTCAGAATCATCATAACCTTAACGGTTCCGGCATCATCGAAGGGCGCGAACGTGAGAAGATTCGGAATGCTCTCTTCGTTACATTAGAAGAAATTGAAGATAAATAGACGCTTCATAGTTTTTCTTGGTCTAAACCAATACGGCACGCCTTCTTATAGTTACTTTTTACTTTCTTCTATTTCTCGTAGTAAGGAAAGTATTGTAATAGTCGAAAAACTCAGCTTTTAGATTATAATGAATCTCCCCGTTAAGAAAGAAGTTTTTCTGGAATTATGTCCGTCTGCATATTTGTGAACGCAATAACTTAACACTCTCGCTCCTAAGTCGGCAGTAACCGCCCATTCGACTTGTATACTAGTAGGGCGGATTTCGGTCGGTTGCTGTTCCGAAAAGGGGGAGAAGGCAGTTGGGCAATTGGTCATTAAAGGGACCCTTAGGGGAGAGACGAGAGATGAAAGGCCTGCCATTCATATCCCCCACCACGTAGGGAGAAGGAAAGGGGGAACGGGGCGGACGAATCCATTCCACAGATCAATTAGTAAGCAAATCCTCATATACAACTGTACTCAGTTTTTGAGAACTTTTAGTAGTCAAAGGGTTAAAATCAGATCGAGCTAGAAAAATGCCATTGGTATATTCGTAGGTCAGTCAAAAAGTTAGTTGCACTCTTTCGTAAAAAATATTGGTAAAAGGGCATTTGCTGATGTTTTTTCCAACACTGAAGACATTTATGTGCAGCCCTAACATAGCGTATTTGACGCAGCAGTTCAAGATTATTTTCTCATCAGTTATGAATATGTCTCAGCAGCTGCAACTGGCGTCCTGTGCAGCTGCGTGCAGTGATTAGTTTTTTGTGGGCTAATATGCGTATCTGCACTAAAATTTATCGGAAGTTGCACGAAGTTATATGGGAAAATGCTTTCCCGCGTCAAGATATCGCAGAGATGTGCAGCACGTTCGAACGCACCACCTCAAGAGAAGTCCATGAACTGTTGAGATCATGTGAATGAACGTATGAATGAACGTATTAATGAACGTATGAATGTAAGTATGAATGAACGTATTAATGAACGTATGAATGTAAGTATGAATGAACGTATGAATGAACGTATAAATGAAAGTATGAATGAATGTATAAATAAACGTATGAATGAACGTATGAATGAACGCATTAATGAACGTATGAATGTAAGTATGAATGAACGTATGAATGAACGTTTCAATGAACGTTTCAATGAACGTATAAATGAAAGTATGAATGAATGTATAAATGAACGTATGAATGACCGTAAGAATAAACGTATAAATGAACCTACGAATGAACGTATAAATGAATGTATGAAAAAGTATAAATGAGCGCAAGAATGAACGTATGAATGAACTTACGCGTGAATGAACGTATAAATGAACGCATGAATGAAGTACGCGTAAATGAACGTATTCTTACACAAAGAAGATGAAATCGAATATGAACTGGATATTTTATATGGAAAACAGCATAAGTGTATTGTCGGGCATTTTAAATTCCGTAAAGCTTATCCTCGATGGGTATCTCGTCCATTGAAGGAAGAATACAAAGCCCAACATTGGCTATTAGGCGTTTCACCAAAGTTCTTGGCAGAGGGCATAGAAAAACTTGTGCCACGTCTAGAAAAATGTTGAAATAAAGGAGGTAATTACGTTGAGAAGTAGCTCTTGTGTACAGATTACTGCAAATATATAAATATATTATCTATACTCGTATTATTTATAACATTGTGGATTTCAATCAAATTTCGAACGAAATCCGTAAAAGGGAATATGTCTCTCCATCCGCATGTTTATAACGCAATATCTTAAAACACAAATAACTAAATGGTTGAAATTTGGTGTATAGTTTTGTCAGTAGAATATAAGACGTAAATCACACACACACACACACACACAAATTTTGGACCAAAATTAAATCTCTCAGAATCTGGATCCAAATTTGTTTGGCTGTTTCTCGGTCTATGAACTATTCGCCGCTTGTGAAGGCGATAGTTTAGAAATGCAACACACTAAATTGAAATTTGGCTTATAGCCTAGACACCGAATTCTGACTTTGGACAATCGGTGAAAAGGAGAACGTCCAAAAGCATACTTGATTCTCTTCAGTGGCGTTAGCTACACCACTTCGAAAGGGCGGCGAAATGAGACATGCAGGAAAAAAATTTTATTTCTAAGAAAAGTAGTAGCACTGACTCAATCATTGTGAGCAAAAAAATATAACTAATATAAATCATTCGTATTTTTCGCCCTTCGTCGATAAATTGCTGATATGTGAAATAAAGACTCGTGATTGACGCGAGACTTCGCTATCTATCTGCAGAGATCAAGTGCGTCACTCGACGAATCACGTTGATAATAGATTATTTTTCCCTGAAATTTATTATTCTTATTTTGAAGTTTTTGCTCCATACTAACTTGTACAGGCAGAACGGAATGCTACAAGTTCGTCACGAACGGCAAAATTAACAACTGCGCCACTGGTTCTCTTCATTGAGCAACAAAGCGGAACTCGAATCGCCTCGTATTTTATACGAATACGAGAAAGTCGGTAGGATAACATTTTTAATGGTTATTTTCTAGTATAAAATGTATACGGAGCAAAACTATTTTAATTGATCTCTTGATTTTATTGCATTTCTATCCACCGACATCGAAGAAACGTTTTGTAATAATGTCTTTAAATGTAACCTTAAAAGAACTAACTTAAAAACGGAACACTTGAGAAAACTGATCTTTGGTAAGTAGTATTTCTGCTGCAGGCATTGTATGAAACGCCGGCATTCTATAGAATACCTAAGCATTTTATAGAATGCCGGGTGTAATTAGACAAACTTTGAAATATGAAAATTATTATATTTTCTCCTTATGTATTTTATATAATACCTAGGTATTCTGTCGAATGACAAATTCTATTTAGGCAAAGTTTGAAAAAAAGTCGTAATAAGGCTATTATTTAAAAGACGCGCATTCCTCAAAAGTACAAATTTTGAAGAAAAAAAATAATAAAAGAGTGCCATTAAAAAATATTTCATTCAAAATAGTAAAAGAAAATGAAAGTTATACTTATCACTGTTTATGTATTTCTTCTAAAGAAAAAAAATAAGATGTAAATCGTCTTGTTAAATCAAAGAATACAATAATATTATTTTGAATTGCACTTAATTTTATTTCTTACAAAATCGAATTCACAATGTATCTCATATTTTGCCGGTTTGTCAATCGGCATTCTATAGAATGTCTAGGAAAAGTGTGAAATGTGTACCGGCAAGTTTTCGGCATTCTATAAAATGACTAGGTATTTTAAAGAATTCCGGCATTATTTGATCGCCTGTAACATTTACACCAACATTTCATATCTCTGAGACATTTTGAATAGGACGCGTAATTTGGATTTTTCACTTTCTTTCCTCATGACTAATACCGCAATAATTTAAACCACAAAGAAATAAATCTAGCATATAGTTTTACCAGAATAATGTAAAATGTGGTTTGGGCCACACTAAATCTCTCAGTATAAGGATCTAAATCTGGTTGACTGACTTTTGGACGACTATTCCCTGGATTGTGAATGCAAATACTTAGAAGTTCTACAAGTTGGATCATTCTTTGACTTAATGTCACAGTTCTTAAGTTTTCAACTAATTTGGCACAATCGAGCAAAAGGGGAAAAAAAATAAATTTCATATAAGAGCGACTTTGACCCAGTTAAAGCATTTGATTCATTTCGGTAATAGTAAACATTCAATGTAATTGATTTAACCCTCTGACTGCTTATCCCGCGATTTCCACGGGTAGAAAATAAGTGCATTTTCTGCTGCATTCTGAGATTTGCGCAAGCTTATGTGTTTACTTAGTTATTATAGCGTTGAATCATATTATACCACTAAAGCGATGCATATTGTTACAAAGCTATAAAGTCGTTTTCTTGAGATGCTAGACTTGGCGACAAATTTGGCGACCATTTTGCGACTTGGCGGTAAAGTTGGCGACTTTGGTGACAAAGTTAATTTTCTAGAAGGCCCTCAAACTTTCCACCTGTTTCTACTAGTTTCATGAACTTTCTAGAGATTACGTCACTTCCTACGTAATGAAGTCACTTCCTGTTGAAAAGTATAAAGGCAAGCTCTCAAGCCAAGAAGAGTCAGTTGGATTTTGATCAGCAAGCAAGCTGGTGAGTTAACAAGAAACCTTTGAGCACTGTGTTGAGATTTATTGGTAGTCTCTGTTGTGAATTTTTACTAGTGCTGTGTTAATATTTGTGCTACGTTTATTTGCTTAGAATATTTGTAAAATAAAGAGCTTTATTTTTTTAAAATCCTGTTTATTGGACTGCATTCACGTACACCCACAATACAATTTTGTAACAATATAAATAACAATTCGCTTGGTTCAACGGTAGATGAACATGTTTGCAAAAGTTGCATCCAAATAGTGATTTAAAGAAATTGGCAGTCGGAGAGTTAATAGTGATAAAAGCAGACATTTAATTGTAATTTCGTGAATATTAACACCTTGACCTACGATTTTATTTTACTTGCTAAATAGATGCCACCACCCATTTGGGATATTTTTTTATTATTTCAATCTATTTAATATGATAAAGGATACTTGAGACATTTAAGAATAGCCAGGTGATTTTTGTATTTAAAATTAATTGTTACTATGACTTTATTACCAATTTAAATATCAAAAATTCTGTAATTCGATGCACGTGTCAGACTCGTCATTGTAAGAGAAGGGGTTAATAAAAGCAGAGATATGCGTAAAAAATTGTAATTCAGGAGAGAAATACCTAAAACAAATAACTAAACCTTTGAAGACTTCGATGAAGAGCAGATTTAAGATTTTTTTTCCTTGGGACACGAGATTTACTGTTTACCAAACAACTAGTTATAGGTAATGTAATTTCCTTAGTCCTTGCGATAATATTTGGCATTTTTGGAATGAATTCTTCCCTCTTAGATCTCAGCATAGCAATCATCATTTATAAAATAAATTATTTGATGTCTGTTTGAATGTTTTTTAATAATGTTTGATACTCTTAATCTTTTTTTAATCTTTAATAATCTTAATAATAATAAAAATATCTAAAAAAATAGCTAAACCTTTGAAGACTTTGATGAAGAGAAATTTCAGATTTTTCCCCCTTGTAACACAAGATTTACCGTTTACCAAACTTCTAGTTAAATATACTGTAATTTTCTTTATTCTCGTGTTAATATTTTGTATGTTTAGAATTAATTCTTCACTCTTAGATCTCAGCATAGCATTCATTATTTATAAAATAAATTCTTTGATGTCTATTTGAATGTTTATTAATAATATTTAATTCTCAATTTTAGGTTCTTTCATTTTTTTCTTAAAATATATTGTAATAAAGTAAATAAAATTTTTTAAGTAAATTTATATTTAATAAATGGAATTCAATCATAATTGGATGTGGAGTCTTATTCCATTTCTAAAAACAAAAGAAGAATAAAATAATTGTTCTTGCTTCCTTCTCTGAAAATCCAAAATAATCCAACTTAAATTAAGAAGGAAAAAAATCAATCGCTACATTTTAATTCCCTGAGGTTATATGAAATAAATGATCATTTCATCTTTTAATGTTCGAAAAACCTTTCATAATTGGAAAACAGATAAAAATAATTTTCATGTTATTTTCTTTAATGATGAAAACGCCTTTTATTGTTCGGTATTTGTTTTCAAAACAAATTTATCGTTTTTTTATCGTTTGGTATTTGTTTTCACAATAAAATGTAAACAGCCGTCGTAATGAAATTCATAAATCAAAAAATAAAGCAGTTTATAGATCAAAAACGAAGTCAATTACTGTAAATATAACAGTCGTTTATATGTATTAAAGTGGCAGTTTTTCATTTCGTTTGTTATTTCTGCAACTTAAAAAGGAACTTTAAAATTGATTATTTAAAATCTAAGGAGGAATGAATCATTAATTTGTTTGAAAAGCAAAAAGTACATACAAAGGAGACTAACATAAACTAGATTTAAAGGGAAATGAACGATATTAAATTATTTAATACTTCAGTTTTCTTATATTATACTTGTTAATTTCTTCTTAATAAATTTCAATGCATTCAACTGGAATTTCCCTAAACTGGACAGGATTAAAACCCATTATCACTTCAATTTTTGTTTCATACAATACATATTTAGTTTTTTTATTATTTTCAATGTTTACGACCTTAAATCTATAATAAATGTTTTTTCTTAATAACTTTGAATCTCATTTTTGTTATGTACATTCCTCCTTCAAAAAATAATTGTTAGTCAACAGACTATTATTAAAGAACTATTTTTATTATTCCAAAACTGCTTTAATTAATGATTAACATTTGTGGAACAACTACAATTATCGTTACCATGAACAGTGTGCAATATACAACAATGATTTGCAAAAATGTACATTATCCTAAAACGCTCATGATATTGTTCAATATTAACCCTTATCATATACTAGAAAATCACCCGTCATGGTTTGATGGGTGCCAATTGCCTCTTCATTCGAGAGATTTCCCGTCAAATTTGACGTGTTTCAATAGATATATATGCGAGAGAAATGTTTAACGTTGATTGAAAACAAATAAAATAACCATATGTTTTATGACAGGAGATATTTTTTTTATTTACATATTTCTTTATTCAAAAAACCTCTTGGTAAACAACATTCCGTGTGAAGTATTTTTCGTTGTTTAATAATTTTCTTTGTACTTCAGATGTCTTTGTGTAAATTTTAACGTGATTGGGATTAGGTTAGGTTAGGTTATATTAACGTCCCGTTTTGAAGCAACACGAGGGCTATTTAGGGACGGACCTCGTAATTTTGAACCACGGTCAGATGACGAGGACGACACCTGAGCTGGCACCCCCCTCTCCAAACTTCCGCGCCACACCAACGGGAGGACGTTTGGCCACTACGTATGATTTAGCGTGCAACAGGCCCCATACACGGCGGATCTTCAGTGGAATCGGGTTTCGAACCTGCGACCCTCCGGCCCCGAGGTCGAGACCTTACCACTAGGCCACCGCGGCCTTCAACGTGATTGGGAATCCTAGACTTTGAAAGTGCAACATAGAGACAGGTGAAAAGACAGGTTCATCGAGGTAAATTCCAACATGATCGAAAGTTTGCCCAAGCGATTTGTTGATATTCATTGTGTAAGCTGGAATTAACGGGAAATGGCGGCAGTTGAGAACGAATGGTAGATTCACGTCACAGGTGGCTAATTTAATTCTTGGCAAGAAAACAACTTCGCCTCGATTGCATTCAGATACAATTTGGCGTCCAAACTATATCACGCGCATGATATACCACTGACGTAATTTACTACTTTCTATTAAAAAACGGAAATTAATTTGAAATATAAGATTAATATAAGTTAAATTTCTCGGGAACTATTGATCATGGCGATATAAATTTTATATCAGTCGATAGACAATTTTATTTCACTATTTTAGAGCTATTAAATTTGAAATTAGAACTGCAATTACTCTTTTAAATTTAAAATTACTGAAAATTGGAGGCCCTGGGCTATTATATTAGTAATTATTATTGTATCATATCATAGAGTATTAATAATTGAAACAATTGTGGACAACAAGGCAAATGTTGTCATCGAAATAAGTCATGGATTAGAGACCAGTTTCCACTATAGATCCCTGGTATAAATGACCCTGGGTGGTGCTAAAAATGAAAGTCCTTCTTCTAGTGCAGTGTGGAAGTTAGAAAATAAGTTAATGGCGTAGTGTTGTCCCAAATTAGCCCTAGTGTGGCTTAGAAAGAGAAAGTCAACCCAACTAAATAACACTAAACTAAAAATGCAACAGCGTATAAAATGTTGCAACAAAAACAGTATCGAATAATATTTCACGATTATATGTAATATAGTATTAACTGTTGTAGACTACCCGAGTTCGGTGACCAGCTAGTTCGCCGGGAATATAATTGCAACCGAAACTCTTATGCATAATTTGATATATAGTTCCCTCAACAACGTAATTTTGAACTTCAGATTGTTGTAGATATTTAACATTTATTCTTTTAGTGGCTTTCACTTGTTCTGTTCATTGTCTGCATAAATATCCCGGACCATGTCAAGAAACATCTAATTGCACGTTGTCGGAGCCATCTTCACCTTATTATTCCTCTCGCAAAATATGAGTTTGATTTCATCATTAAAAAGTCCGGGGATATATTTTCAATTGAATCTTTTAGGCATAATTTGAAATTCATCATTCAATTAACAAAGCAGTTTCAAATTGTAATAGTCATTTAACCCGTGATACTTTAGTAGCTTTGGACCTGTTCTATTCATTGTCTACATAAACTTCCCTAATGGTGTCAACTAACTCTCCTTGAATGCAACATCTAATTGCAAATTGTCGGTGACAACTTCACTTTCTTATTCCTCCTGCAAAATATACATTTGATTTCAAAAGTAAAAATACACGGCTCATAATATGCCAAGAGACATGTCAGCTGGATTAAAATATGCTGATAAAAAATGAAAACACAGGAACAATGATCATTCAGCTTACTGGATATATTTCTGAATATACGCAATATCTCAGAGAGCTTGGTTTACAGATTCCACAAAAATTCTGATGAAATAAAGCATGACATCAAAATGTATAAGGATATTTTCTCAGCTTTAAACAATGAAAGAGAAACACGAAATTAAATATTTGTTTAAACAATGAAAATTATTTTAATTGCGTTGCAACAATGAAAAGTATTGTTGTAAATAATGCAAAAAATATATTTAAAAGTTCATTAAAATTAGAGAAACAATTGTACAGCTACTTGAATGATATCTTTGAAAAGGTAATATTTGTAGTTTCAAATGGTGAAAAGATTTTCATGCTCTAATAATTTCGGAAGTTATTAAGGATAAACACCAAAATTTTGCATGATTTTTAATTAATTAAAATTTTTTAAAAGGGCTCCGAGATGCACATTCCCACCCTCCAAAGTATGTTTGTACCAAATTTCGTAGCTCTAGGTTCAGCGGTCTGCTCTGTAGAGCGCCAATACTCACACAGACAGACATTCTCAATTATTATTAGTAGATATATCTTGCATTAATTTACAATACTGTACATAGGGTATGAGACAATACTAATCAATTCAATATGGGAAATTAAGTGGATTATATTTCACAATTACAAAAAATACATTTACAACCTTGCATTATTATACAAACCATCTATCTTCGCGCCTTATCATATTACTGCTTTAATTGCATGAATATGGAATGGAATTTAAAGGAAAATTACGCAAAATAAATGGTTCTATCGTGTGTTTCAACTCTCCATCCTTTCTACAGCTAATAATTTTGGCTTAAAAGCTAATAACATCGAACATTCAAATTAATCCAACTACATCTTGTTGTACTAAATGCAGTCGATTATCTTCCTTATTCGTCGACTCTTTTCTACTAAATACATTTTAATAATTGCTTGAACAAGACGAGATCTGTGTTGATGAATTCTCCACCACCTACAAGTGAATCGTCCAGAATTAATTGGAGATGCATTTGGAATTAATCACAGTGCGAATACTTGTGGTGAGAAACTCTGGTACGTCGTTATTTTGCAATTACGACCAACAATTATGTCAACGTCGTCATCATTATCATTACCAATTACTTCCCCGTTTGGAAGTCTTTTGAGTTTATGGTAGGAAGTTGCATCATTAAGCCATGAAGATTGTAATTTCTAAGATAACTCGTGGTCCTCTGTGGTAGTTTTGAACATATCCCGGTAACCGGAATTTTCAATAAGCTTTCTTTCGTGTAACCTACTTATTTGGCACTGAGAGACATTAATAATATATGTTATTTGTTATTAGGAACCATTACAATTAATTGAATTCACTGTTTAGGGATGAAAATATTATATCCAAAGTGAACATCGTTTGTTTGTATAACAAAGTAAACATCGTTTGTTTGTATAACAAAGTAAAATCGTTTGTTTGTTTAACAACGTAAACATCGTTTGTTTGTATAACAAAGTAAACATCTTTTGTTTGCATAATGAAGTAAACATCGCTTGTTTGTATAACAAAGTAAACATCGTTTGTTTTCATAATAAAGTAAACATCGTTTTTTTAAACAAAGTAAACATCGTTTTTTAAACAAAGTAAACATCGTTTGTTTTTAAACAAAGTAAACATCGTTTGCTTGTATAATGAAGTACACATTTTTTTGTATCCAAAGTAAAATTCTAAATGTATTAAGTCAAATGGAGATGGAATTTAATGTCTATAAAATTGGAAATTATATGATTCTAATTCGAATTAAAGCAATATTTTCATAAATGAAGTGCAGAATCGTAATCTTCTTATTGATGTAGATATAGCGAATATCATCTTTCAAGGGATATCAAATAGATCACACGGTTAAGTGTTTTAAAACACAATAAATAATATTTTCTTAGGAATTTGAAGTTTATGTGATTTATTTTTAAAATCAGAATTCATACAATCATCCCAATTTACAGTAGCAATGTTTAGAGGCATTATTATTATGTATATTATATGTAGGATATATTAATTTTATGTAACAACTTATGAGCATAAAGATATTATACGGATTCTGTTCCAAACAACATTTCATGAAGTTGTAAAATATTGTAGTATGTCGGCAATGGTAGGCACTATCGCATAATATGGTGAAATCTTCAAAATACTAATTTGTATTATGTAGTAAAATATTATATAATATCGCGTAACTTTTATACATTTAATTATTAAAGGAAATTCCACAGTGAGAAACAAATGGCTTGTTCACTCGCAATCCATCCTATTGTTAATCATTTTGTCTGAAAGCTAATAACAGCTAAAATCCAAATAATTGTCACTATTTCCTCTTGTGGAACTGAGTAAAGTCGATTGTCTTCCTGATTCCCCGACTCTTTCCTGTTGAAATTGATTTTAATAATCTCTTGAACAAGACGAGATCTATGTTGATGGATTCTCCGTCACCTACAAGTGAATCGTCCAGAATTAATTGGCGATCCATTTGGAATTAATCACCGCGCGAATACTTGTGGCGAGAAACTCTGGTACTTCGTTATTTTGCTATTTCGACCAATAATTATGTCAACGCCGTCATCATCATCATCATTACTGGTAACTTCCCAGTTTGGAAGTCTTTTGAGTTCATGGTAGAAGGCCATAAGTAGGGAGTCGCATTATGAAAGCCATTAAGACTGCAATGTCTAAAAGAGCTGGTAGTCATCTATAATATTTTGAACATATTCCAAATATCGAAATTTTGACTAATTATTTCTTATAGAGACCTGCTAATTTAGATTTGCATGTGGTATCTTATTAGGAATCATTACAATCAATGGATTTAAATCTTTTTTTTTTATCTAAAAGCATTTAAGTCTGTCCAAAGTAGAATCCTGAATGATTACAGTAAAATGATGATTGCATTTAATACGTTTAAAATTGCGCATCATCAATTTTTTTTTTATCTAAATTCGGCCATTAAATGAACAAATGAAGTCGAGATTTAGAATCGTCTTATCGGTGTAGATTCACTAAAGGAACAAGAAAACGTTACCGCTCTAGGAATATAAAAGAGATTACCAAACTAAGTGATTTAAAAATCAATTAAACCTAAGTCAGTTTGGAATAAGCAGTATATGAGAATCGTTGAAAAATGTAGCATTCAAGATACCATCTCATGATATTCGAGCAGCGTTCAGTGGTGTCTCATTATAGTTATTCGAAGTAACATAAATATATATTCACAGTATTACTCATATCGTTTTGTAATATTCGTAACGAATAAAAAACTATATATTTGTAGAATTATTAAAATATTTAAAGAAAAGAAATTAATTACATAAAAAAATCGATTTGTCATAAAAGAAATTAATTTAAAAAATCGTTTGGCAGAAAAAGAAATTAATTAAAAATATCGTTTTCATGATTTTTTTCAAAAGGTTATAAAAATAGTGTGGCAACGATATATTTGTCTTTTGCTAATGTTGCCTAGCAACGGAAAAGAATAATGATGATTGGATATGTAATTCGATGTCAATGAGTGATGTAACGTTTGTGATGTAAGTGTATGTGTTTGTTTTAAATGTTTGTGCTATATAAGACGTCCAATAAACATATTATTTATTTATAAAGAAGGTTCTACGATTATTCATGCTATGCTGAAATACACCACAGTATAATGTTGTTCAATATTGCACAATATTCGTTATGCCTTACAATGCCCACATACCAATGCACAATATCACAGAGTATTGGAGAATATCGAATAATGTAGTAAGGTTCTGCATATTTTATATTCATACTATAGTAAAATAATGTACTCTGCGAATGATAATGTATATATCGTGCGACGTTTTGTATATTTGTTATGAAAGGGAATTTAACATAGAGATTCAGAAACAAATGGATTTTTCATTCACCATTCATCATAAAGTTAATTATTTTTATGTAGAAGATAATAGCAATGAAATTCCAAATCGACACACTTCTATCTTTGTACTTAGTACAGTCTATTAACATCATGATTCCTCGCCTCTTTTCACTTAAATATATTTTAATATTCATTTGAACAACAAGGGACCTCTGTTGATGGATTTTCGACCACCTAGAAGTGATTCTTCCGTACTTAATTGGCAATACATTCGGGAATATTCATCACGCGAATGCTTGTGGTGGGAAACGAAGGTGCATCATTATTTTACAATTATGACTAACAATTATGTCAACATCGGCATCATCATCATAACTAGTTGCTTCAAACTTTATAAGGCCTCTTAAGTTGGGACTAAAATCATTAAAGTCTTGAAGATTGCGTTATTTAAAGGAGCTGTTGTCTCCTACGGGGAAGCTGCGATGACTTCGAGCATATTACAGATATCAAAATTTTGACATTTTTTCATCTATTAATAAGAAAAAAATATATCAAAACTTGGTTAAGAATAAAAAATTCCATGTTATTAGCTATCAGTTGATCGTTGATATTATATCTGAAAGAGAAAAGTGATTTTAACCAAGCCATATTAGGTATAGGAATTTTGTGTCAAATGTAAGTTTCATTTAATATGTGTAAAATTGCAGTTACTTGACTATAGATTATAAAATCCATGCTGAATTTTTAATATATGTTTTTAAAACAATTTGGAAATACATGAGGAATTCCTCCACTCTCAACCACTGGGTCGATTTCGACAATTTTTTTTTCATTTTGAATCTTATGACTTCTAGATATGTCATGAAGGGTCGACTACCCTCATCATTCTCCAATTTCAAGGGAAATCGAAGAAACACTACTTCACTGTACATTCTCTATGGGGAGGAAACTTCATACAGTCTCCCAGCCCAACCACTGGACCAATTTTGACAATTTTTTATTTAAAATAAAAGCTAATGATCCCTAGATAAGTCAACAACAGTTATATAACAACAACAACTCTCGAATTTCAAGATATATCGCGTTCCTCGGCCTCTACCATCGCCGATTCGCCAAGTTATTTCGCCAAGTTAAAAACATAGCCACAGGCTATTAATAGCCGAAGGCGGTTAGTAGTGTAATATTTAACTCATGAATAAGAATCGCGATCAGAAATTTCTTATCGATATGAAGTGCACAGATTAAAAGATAGCAACGGGACCGGAAGAGAGTATACGTACTGCCACTTAATTATGAAAAAGGAGAATGAAAATTAAATCATCGAACCTCTATACATCGAAATTGGAGATTCCAGGAAAAAAGTTCGATATATATAAATTTCTGCATACAGAAATGATCAACGTTTTCTTACTAAATAAAATTAAGAATAACTAATTTTAAAAATCTATGAAATCTTAAAAGAATTTAGGTATCAGAGAAATTTATGTCAAAAAATGTACAAATAATAACATTTTTTTAAAATTGTTCATACCGGACTTCAATAAATTTTCATACATTTTTCATGCATCTTCATGTTTGTGATTCCGCTTTCTACCTCTTTTATTAACACTCTGACTCCTAAGCCGGCCGTAATCGGCCATGAAACTTCTATACTAATGGGACGGCCTAATTTCGGCCCGTTGCTGTTCCGAAAGGGGGGAGAAGGCAAACAATACGGCAACACACCTCTGTCGTCGTGATCATGCACACAGGCAGAGGAGGGAGAAGGCAGTCGGGCGAGTGGTCATTAAAGGGACCCTTAATGGAGAGATGAGAGATGGAAGGCATGCCATTACAATCTCCCACCACCCGTAGTGAGGAGAAAAGGAGGAACGGGGCGGACGAATCCATTCCATAGATGAATTAGTAAGCAAACCTCCGTATACAACTGTACTCAAATTTTGAGAACTCTTAGTAGTCAGAAGCTTAAACTTAACTTCTCTCAAACTTTAAGATTTACAATCAGGGGCCATGCGCACTACTAAAAATCTAAGGCTGAACTGAATTTTAAATGTAAATCTCATTGCAAGGTAGGATGATATGTAAATCTCATTGCACACACAAAGGCGATCTTCAGTGGTTTCGAATTTTGAGCTTTGAAACCTCCAGCCCCGAAGGCGAGATCGTACCACTAGGCCACTGCAGCTTCCTTAAAAACATTGAAATTGATGAAACCACTGAATTTCTTAAAAGCGCATACTTTATAATTTATAATCTGGATGTAAATAAAGTTATTAGTTCCATCGCCTTCGGTGAGCTACTCATATTAATACTAATGCTTACAACAGTCCACGTATTTTACATAGCTAGAACCATAAGCCCCCAACCTATGTAGCATTTATTGTCAACTCTGCGAAATTCGCTTCGGGTTCATCCAATAGCCTCAACTGAATCTGTTTCCCTGCTAATGATTCCTCTTCTGCAAGTACGGTGCAATTCGACAAATGGAACAATCGCATCCAATAGGCTCAGGTCTATCAATCTGCCGTCCTATTTGCCACTGGTCTCTGTATCACACAGGAATGGAATGTTCCTAATCGTAATCCACCACCCCTTCCTCCACCCCCTCTACTCGACACTTCGACTGATACCACTGCCTATATTCGTTTCATTCCGGTGGCATTCAAATAGTTCCGCGGGACAGGTAGAGCAGTGGTTAGCCAATCAAATAGTAAGCGTTTAGACACGGATTTATGCCAGACAATCAGGCTTTGATTGCGGGATATTTCTCTTGGGTTGAGTCAATCGAGTTCGGAGCTGGCTGATGAGAGACTTTAATGCAAATAAAGTCTAGTTCTAAAGGTTTACTTCTGGGGGAAATTTAGTGCTAAATTTAACCATTAACATATTCGCTATGTTACCTACATGAATTACGTCTTTTTATAAATCGTCGCTTAATAAGCAACATCTCATATCTCAATTTTTTACGGGAAAAATAGGTCATTTGGCCATTTTGTTAGTCGAAATTGTAAGGAAATACAAAAAAGTTTCTTAAAAGCTCAAATATAGCTTTGTATGACCAAACAGTTCAGTTTGATAAGCCTTAGCAAAAATTTAACTTTTAACCACACATATGAGTTGCACCCGAACGTTTTAGCATGTGTATTACATCCAATCGAAGGTTAAGAATTGCAGAAGAGAAATCATTGTCATTTAAAAGATATCTAGAAATGAGTCAGTCGAAGAGTATTATATGTTCTTCATTTCTGAA
>BGPR01010340.1:20314-34482 GCA_013235015.1 Araneus ventricosus | reverse complement strand
GGGAAAAAATAATAAATAGGTCAGAAAATAGAGAATGAAAAATGCCCTTTTTTTAGAGAAGGATTGCAAGAACTTTCGTTTTGTTCCCTGCAATGTAAAAAAATGTTTTCTTCTGGAAACGTTTATTATTTCAGATGGAATTAATTTTGAAAAAGAAAAGCAATCCTTTTTATTTATGTTTACAAGGATCGATAACATTTACGCTGGTGGTGGGTGATTCAGCTATTTTTAAAAAGCGCAAAATTAACAGTTCTTTGAGATAAATTGCCGGTTGCAAAAAAGGTATTAAATATAACGGATTGAGTCATTGAACTCGACTGTGTTATTTTCGCAGTCTTCATAAAAATTATATTTGTTTCTGCGGTAATTAATTTCAACCATTTAACGTTTTCACGTTCATTGGTTTCGAAGTGAATTCACATTGAACATTTTTTTACTGCGCATGGGCGAACCGTAGCGTCATTTTTCTCTTTTAACTTAAGAGACATACATATAGGACAACTTATATAAAAATTCCAGTTCAATACCGTTAGTATTCGCAAAGATATCGGCATTGCAAGAGCTAAATTGCTTTCGATCTCTAAGAGAAACAAAATGATGAGGGTTCTGGCACAAATCGATAATTTTTGAAATTGATTCTTCGAAAGCAGTATTGAATTTTATGAAGGTTGAATGTTCACGTGTACTTATAAATTAACTACTAAATTTAAATTGCATTTCGATGATAACTTATTCGGAGGAAAAATAAGCCATTACCGTTCATTGGTTTCAAATTGGAACCACAAATTTCTTGAAAATAAAAAAAAAATGCCAAATTTTTTTCCTTCTACATAGTTATGATCAACTTTATGCCTAATACTCATTTTTGAAATAAATTTAGTCATTTTGAAAACGAAACATGTAGTGAACTTGAAAACATTAAGGGGCCATTTTATTCTAGTAATGGTATAATAAAATTTATGATCAACTTTATGTCTAATACTCATTTTTGAAATAAATTTAGTCATTTTGAAAAAGAAACATGTAGTGAACTTGAAAAGATTAAGGGGCCATTTTATTCTAGTAATGGTATAATAAAATAACGTTGGGATTGAGATTAACTTAAGAAAATAAATTCATTTAGCTTATAGGATGAAATTAACTTTTTGTTAATTAATATAATTAATTAATAATTAATTATCAAGTCAAGACACTTCGTTATGGTTTCAGATAAGAAACAGGAACATCTGGGTTTTTGTGTCATAGACAAAGTTACCGAGAACTTACCCAACCTCAAAAATTGCATTTAAAAATTGATGAATTTGGTGTGAAGTATATTTCCCACGGCCTTAGAAAGGGTTGATACAGAACAGAACGCCGTCCCTTACCCCCGTACCCGTGACCAGATCGGTCACTGAACGGTTTGATGGGCAAGACACGGGAATTTTATTTAAGGAAAAGAAAAACAAGATAAACAAAAAGACGGAAATATATACAATATGTACAGCACAGGCATTTTCACTGTTACACTATTAGTTCGTAATAGTCTTCTTTTCTTTGGATGTTGATATACCTTTCTTTTATTTGGAGGTGGAATGTCCGGTGATTGAGCTACGTAGTTCAGCTCGCTGGGATGTTGAAGGCTAGGGAGGCCGGAAAAGATCTCTGTTTTCGCTCATGAATTTGATGATCCCACGAATTTTCTGCCTGGAGAAGAGGTTATTAGCGACCCTTTTCAGCCATTCTTGTTCGAAGTTTGGCGCTGGCTTCCTCATATGCCAAGACACTGTATAGACACACTCCGTGGCATAGTGAAGTGCCGTGCCAATTCCACCACAACTGCAATAGTCGCTGTCAGACAGGTGTAAAACTTCGATTAACCTTCACCGTCCGGACCAGGGCTAGAATACCCGAATAGACGGATAATAGAAATTTCTTAATACATATGTACAGTACCGTGATTTCACTCCTGGCTTGAGAAGAAAATGAAAATAAAATCCTTTAAAAACGAATAATACATGCATATTGTTTTTAATTTTATAAAGTGATCGATAAATACTTCAATATAAAATTAGTTATGTTCAGAAATGAATTGTAATACTACCGACGATAGTCACTTCCGCCATTATACAGTATAGTCACTTTCATCTTTATACAGTTAGGTGTAAAAGTAATCCGTTGTGATGTCTCCCCTTTCCCACGACTGGTCGTCCAGACCACACAGCCGGTGGATGAAAGGAGTCCTCGAGGGAACGACACAAGATGAACGTAAATGGGTCATAAATCTGCCAACCTTACGCAAGCCTAGAAGGGCCCAGTGGAGAGCTGTTCCTTTAGCCTTCAGTGGCAAGACCACCCTCGTTTAAGCCTACAAAGACCTCCGTTTAAGATTGACCACAACCAATCAACACCATGAAGGAAGGCACACGACTGCAATTGGGTGATTTATCCAGCTTGAGGACGAATCACCAGGAGGCAAGACAACAACCACTCCCCTGTCTTTTGAAGGTAAGATGTTTAAAAAAAGAGAGAAAGAAGGGAGAGGCGAAGCTAAAAGGGCAGAGTGTTACTTCCGTCGTTTTGGTTTTTGAATTCGAGTTCCGGAAATTGCAACTCAGAGCGAAGAACTGGCGTTTATTTACCCCCGAAAGCATCTCGGCTGGAAAGGTGTCCCTTTGGAGGACCGTTCTGCATTTTATCGGGCGTTTGTTTAACCTCGATATTTTATACCGACCCACGGTATTTCTCATAACTCACCCTGAGCTATCTATGGATTGCTGAACTCTCATGCTAGAACTGTATTCTTAGAGTATTCTCACCGTTTGTAATTTCGACGTAGCTAAGTTACACATTGCTCGTCTAACAGTGATTTTAGATTGCATCTCAATGACTCTCGCGATTGATATCCGGGACTTGATTTACCTTTGACTTTAAATTATGTATTTAACAAAAAGTACGTATAATGTAATCTAGGAAATTAATCCAGACATTTAATTAAAATTATGATGCTGAAAATTTGTGAATCTTTAAGTCTGCTGATCCTTGACCAAACCCCGGTCAAACTAGGCCATGACGCTACACCGTGGACAATTTTAAAGATGTCTGTTCGTTTTTTTAATATTTTTTAGACGATGATGGATAACAGAAGTTGAAGGTTAATCGATTAATGTATTATGTTTCAAAAATTTAAAAATCTCTGTATCTGACTTATAGGAATATAAACAGCTGTATAACTATATATATTCGCCGTTCGTTTTTTTTTTTAATATTCTGCATGTAGTATAAGTAATAAGAGTTTTTAAAAATGCACTATAATTAATGTATGTATTGGCACAAAATCATAAATGCTTGAGACGCTAAAAGAAATACTTTGAATAAATTAAAATTTTCATTACATTTAACATATATATTTTTTATATTTGTTGATAGTTTAGGAATTTATTTCTTATGATATACATTGTGGCTTTATTTACTAATAGTATTGTTTTCAGTGCCTCACACTTTTGCGATTATTGTTTTGACCTCCAGATTTTTGATAAAAATTATTTTATGCTTTTCAGGACACTAATAAAAGGATTCTTAAAAGAATTTTAAGATAATATCGTTAACTCTTTTTTACATTTTACGCGACCTAAGCAACCGAACCAGAGACAAACTCAACAGGAGCTCTGTTTCCGCCTTCCGACGTGTCGCTTAGCTATTTGGCATGAAGAGAATATTAAAGTCTTCAAGAACTGTTCGGTGAGCAGCCCCGATTTGTTTATTTCCTATTGATCGGTTTCTTTTCTGTCTTCTTTCTTCGTTTTTATTATTTCTTTTCAATTTTCGTTGTTCATCGAACTTTCAGTATGGAAAAGCAGTCAAATAAGATTTAAAATGATAAAACAAGCTTTTAAAACAATTTCTGAGGAGTGGCTAGGAGCTCTTGCAGCTCTGTAGCCCTAATGGACGAGCTGCCATTGTGCGCTGGGTCTTACTGCCATTGCGAGTGCAGCTCTGTAGCCCTAATGGACGAGCTGCCATTGTGCGCTGGGTCTTACTGTCATTGCGAGCTGGAATGAGATCTTCAACTAACAATCTAGAAACTGAAAATTTACCATCAGTTCATCATACCCATTGAAATTTAACCTTTTCGCATGGGCTCAATATTTGGAAAACGACTTCGTCTGGGGGCTCTTTCAGAACGTGCCTTTCTCGAGGGGTAAGAAAATTTCGCCACGGGGTTCGAGAAGAGGGGTGGTCTCGAGTCATTGTGAGAAACGGTGAGTGATAAAAGGGAGCGTCTTCTGTTGATAGCTGAACATTTACACCTCTCTTTAAAAGTACCCAGGTTGAGGAAACTGATGAACAGCGAGAGCCTCAACGCCTGTGTTAAGCGAAAACACCCCCCGGTCTTCGGGTCATTCCTCAAAGTGCCCCCTGAAGAGCGAATGGCCAGTTATCCTGCATGTGCGGTGAAAATTCCTTACCCCTCTCGGGTTTTTTAGATTTGTCACATGCCCCTCACAAGGGACTGTAGACGTATGTCACAGCGTATGTCACAGCCCACGCGAAGAGGTTAATGGTTAACTACATTGACTTAAATGGTTTTAAAGTCGACTATACTTTACAAATGTTCGTAATACGCATGAATTAAAATTCAGATAGGCAATTATTTGTATGTGTATGTGTGTGGATATATTATTTTCAGAGACTTATATTCTAAAATGAAAAGTCATCATCAAAATCCAATGTTACATTTTCTGATCTCAGTTGTATTCTTTCCTTTAAACAAGATTTCATATTCCTGAATACCTCCAAAAAAGAAAACTTGAACCACATTATTTCCTCCGATCACGGTTTTGAAGGTAATCGATTGAATTTTTGTTGAACTAATTTTTAATTTAAAAAATTATTTTTAAGTGCTTTTAAGTTTTTGAACATTTTTCAAATCTACACGTATGTAGTTAAGGTTTTGTAACCAAGAGAAAAAATCTCCTCTAAGAGAAGTCACAAAATAGTTAATATTTTCCCATTCTTTTCCCAAATTTTTTTTGGCAGAAAACAGTCCGTTTTAGAAAGAAGAGAGTTTGCTTGACATTTGAAGTAAACAAGAGCTTTTTATTAACCATGAGTAAAAGCGGAACTTCGGCGACCCAACATTATTTTTATATGTATTCCAAGGGACATCTGCGAACTGTTTACCTCCTATAACTTTAAATGATAGTTGATGTTCATAATTGGTTTACTGACAGTTATTAAATAAACAACGTCGCAAAAGTCTAGCCACATTACGATATGGAATGATGAAAAAATAGTGACGTATTTTTTATGAAACCTCTGTGTATATAATTAGATTTGGATACATATTATCTCACATTTAAAATGATTATCTCAATACTAAGAAATGTACAGACACCAGTTTTGATAGGAATCGATTTTAATTTACCCACCGTTTGTTAAGTAAGTATAAAATTTTAAAAGACATTTTACCAAATATTTTAATAACTAATTATTTTTATTGGCAAGTACTTCAGGAAAAACCACATTTTCGATATAGGAACTGCCATCTGTTATTTCTCGTTGGCTCATGTAAATGCTATATGTAATACTATTTCATGAGCACACACAAGGCACTCAAGGTGAATTCTAACATTTTTTAAAGTTTATCCCTGAGATTACATGATAGTAAACGCAAACGTCAGTTCACACAAGAAAATATGATAATTTTATCCAAAGGTATATTGGATCCTTTTCATTTGTTGTTATCGATTGTCTTAGAATTGTTGTCTCTTCAAAGTCCAGGGCCCATATTAACTCAAAATGGCGCCCTTCACCTGGATTAGGATAAAGGAACAGATCAACTATAATTTTTCATAACGCAAATGGTAATAGACTTGGCTCCAAAAAGTAAAACTTATTGGACCTAAACGGAAGTGGAGAGGTCCAACAATAAATAACGACAAAGCTATGCTGCTGTTTGGTTGGCAGATGTGTTTCAAGTGTTGGGGACTGGATGCAGTTAAATTTTCAAATTGAGGTTGCATTTAGAATGTTTCCGAGATAACCTTTCCGTTTCTGCATGTAGTAATAACTGATGCATTCAGCTTTAAGCCTTACTGTTCCAGGTAGAATAACATGCTGCACGATACTGCAGAATATTGTTCGATATTATACAATATAATTCGGCATTGAGCAATATTATTCGATATTGCTAATATTGCGCTATATCCTACGATATTGTACAATATATCCGTGCTACTGGAGGTAATGGCGAATGTTATCCATCGATTCCAGAGATTGAACTTCGGTATTGGCTTTTAATTTGAAGAATAATAGCATGTGATAGCACGACTCGACGTTGTTACCTCTTGAATTTGAGAATGGATAGGGAATGTTTCTTGTATGGCATTTACATCCAGGCAGTACAGCCTGTGGTGCTCACGATTACGGCACCATATAGCTGGAAACAGCAAGCCTTACAACGGTGCCCATAGATCTCTGAGGTAAAGCTCAGCATGGCCTGGCGTTGACCAACTAGAGACACGCATTCGCTTATGATTAACGGCTCTACATTGGCGAGCCGAAGATAGCTTGAACTTTTCGTTCCCCCCAGAGTTTGGTCTTCCACGATTTGGAGACATAACTACAATCCAACTGGTAAACACTTTTAATCCGAAGAATTATTTTCTATTAAGTATATACGACGACGTGTATATCAACTTGATATCAATGTCGTCGCTTAATGACTCTACCTAGATCCTCTGTCGTGTGTAAGCACTGCGAAACAGCTTCATCCCCCCCTGCACATTCTTCAGTGTATCAATTCAGTCACTAATTTACGTAATTTTGCTCACATTATTTATTTCCATCAGCAATTTAACTCAATTTTCATTTTAAGGCTTTCAGTCTTCAGGGGGGAAAGGTACCGTATAACGGAGTTACTTTGCACGAGTGGAGGTAACTTTGCACCAGTGCAAAATTTGTGTGAAAAGTGAAATAGAGATCAACTGATTAAGGGTACGGGATTGAGATTTTTTTCTAACTTCTTCGGAACACTGACTAGCGTATTTCATTCCTTAAACGTATATAACAATCATTCAGGAGGTTCCAGAAGGAAAAGAAAATAAGCCAATTTTTCAGCGAAAATTCTAGTGCTGAAAAATCTGTTTCTGGTTGGGAAAGTATGACATTTCTGAAGGCAAGTGCATTTAAATGTGAAAGATAATTAGCCTAGCTTTCATTTTATTGCTTTGAATGCCAGTTATATTTGTTAGTTAAATTGTAATTAATTTTTTTCTGACCTGAAGTAACATTGCACCTAAAAGGAGGGATTCTTCGCACCATGGAAATTTTTGATAAACAGCAACACCTGTTAGTTTTTAATTTAATTTTGTATTAAATAATAATAAGAACAATATTTGCTTAAACTTCAGGCATGCCCAGGGTGTATAAAAGGAAGTTAGAGACTTGTAGGTTCATGTAGTTCTCTCCAGAGACATTAAAAGTTTGATTTAACGCGTTTTCACAAGTTTAAGGTAATTTTTAAAGAGGCAGAAATATTTTTAGTACCCCCAAGTAAACAGTTTGTTACAAAAGAAAGCTAATTCATATAACTAAACATGGAAATCCCCTGGTTTTCTCCAATGAGAAAAAAAAAGACTGTTGCAATGTGTAGTCCAAGTCAGTGACTTCGGTTTTCCTGTCAATAGTATAGATCTTAAAATGATAATAAACGTTTATCTTACTGAGAAGGTAGGGTAATAGATAGGTATATTAATAACACATCCCGAAATAATTGGATAAAAGGATTTCTACAACGTCATCTTGATTTGACCAAATGCAATGAAGTAAAATTGTTAATTATAATCAGGCATTTATGAGATAAATTTTTCTTGTATATTCTCCCCAGGCTTTCAATAAATATATCTAGAATTGCATCCAAACAATTTGTTTTTGTAATACACTAAAGAAAAATTAACCAGTGCAAAGTATCCCCACCTATGAGGTAACTTTGCACCAAAATTTCGAAAAATCATAATTAATTATTAAATCACTCTATGATCCAAATTTGGATGCAAAACATTTCTCTAATATCCCTCAATGGGGAAATAAAAATTAGAAAAGCCTTTCTTTTCGAGAAATACCTGTAACTAATCTGAAAATTCTGTCGGAAGTCATGAAAATCGGTGCAAAGTAACCCCGTTTTACTGTATATATTTCTTCAGACAGATGAAAAGCTTTTGAAGAACTGCATTTCAGCTCGTTTCAGGCATCCTTCTTCTGCGCATGTGTAATAAAAGGGCTAAATATTTTCTTTTTTTCCTACCACAGGGTTTGAAAGGAACAGAGTAGTGTAACAAAGTACAGTCTCAGAGATGTTTCAAACTGGCTTTTAAACATTTTTCCACTGCTTTAAAATCTTTCTCGGACCTAGAATTTGAAACTAAATAAGAAAATGACGGTTAATTAATGATAAATAAAATCCAACTTCACAAAACAATTTCATTTTAATATTTTACTTCTAAATAAATTCGAAAATTATTTACTTAAATGTATATTTATTTTACTTCCCAACTCCATGATCTTTTTATTGATCCACCGTATATGCCGATATCTTTTTTAATCGAGAATAAGGAATACGGAAAACATCATTCAGAAAATTTATTCTGAAGTTAAATTCTAAATACGACTAATCACAAAATAGTAATTGCTTACTTAGAATTTCTGCAATTTAAACTTACCATGATCAAGTCAAATATATAATTCTTATTTAATTATTCAAAATAAAGTCAAGATTTGACTTACGCAGAATAATATCACTGCGCAATATAGTATTATAAATTACATATCATTACTGAATTTGCCTTCATGCCTTAATTTCACTCAATTTCCTCCATCATTATCTGTTCCTAAGAGATAATTGTAATTGTTAGCTATTATACAATAGCAATTATACTGGTATCTATACAATAATTATACAACTATTGTTATTTTTAGTAATACTGTTACATAATTTATACGAGTAACACAATTTAGTTAGTGATAATTATACAATAAGGCTTCCATTAACCGTCATCGTCCGGACCAGAGCTCTGACGGATAACAGAAATCTCTCTCTATATATGTGGAGTAACGTGATTTCACTGCTGGCCTCGGAAGAAAATGAAAATAAAATCTTTTAAAAGTGAATAATACATACATGCTGTATTTAATTTTACAAAACGATCAATATAAACTCCAATATAAGAGTAGTTATGTACAGAATTGTATTGTAATTCTATGAATATTAATATCTAAAAAGACAAAAAATAATAGAAGCAATTTAATTGGTGTGCGCAAGTGCTGCAGCACTCAGTGCCGGCCGGAGGGCGGTGCAAACGGTGCGGCCGCACTAGGCCCCGCGTTTTCTAAAGGCCCCGCGCAGCTGACTGATTTTGCAAATTAAAAATGCATTCTAATTTTTTTATTTTAATCGGAATATACATGCATTTGAATATAATCGCGCGATATATGCCAAAACAGAGTAAGAAAAGTAAAAACAATGTGTTTCATTATGCTTGCATTGTAACGGATGATAGCACATCATACGTTTGGTGGGGAAATAAATAAAATATTCGTATTTAAGGGGAAGACAAATGCTTAATATAATATATTACTGAAAATTACTAAATAATATATTTCATTGTTGTTTGTTGTAATCATACTACTAAAAAATTGATCTTAATTTTTAAATATTATTTTTGGACAATTTCGGAATATGACTAGAGACAGAGATGCCGGAAGGAAACACATGTGTGGATCTGATAAATTTAAGAAAAACATAGAAAAAGAAAGAAAATTGCTGAAAACAGAAGTAACTCCCTTGCAGAATTTTTAAAAACCGAAAATGTCCAACAAACTGACGACAATTAACAGTTATTGAAAAAAAATCGCGAAACTCAAATTACACTGTATGACATCCGTGAAAACAATCCTAATCATAAAATCCTAATGCAATAAAATATTTTGTTTTACGAAATCAGGTTCAAGGCCCCGCAAATCAACTCTGCACCAGACCCCGCTTTTGTTCGGGCCGGCTCTGGCAACACTCAGGAAAAAATTGCGAAGTATAAATATATAAATATGAATTAAGGGAAGTTTTAACAGTGAAAGAGTTAAAAATACAAAAATAGTAACAAACAACGAATAGGAATAAGAATCAGGTGGATGACGTCATCAGAGGCCATTCATCCATGCAGATTCAAAACCATAATAGGTGTTCTGTAGAGGAAAAAGACTTTAAGGTCTGAATTTAATATGAATTTCCTCTAAGGCCTGAACCTATCCCGGAATATATTGGAAAATGTGATAAATGTTTTTATTTCCAATATATTCCGGGATAGGTTCAGGCCTTAGAGGAAATTCATATTAAATTCAGACCTTAAAGTCTTTTTCCTCTACAGAAAACCTATTCTGGTTTTGAATCTGCATGGATGAATGGCGTGATGACGTCATCCACCGGATTCTTACTCCTATTCGTTGTTTGTTATTATTTTTGTATTTTTAACTCTTTCACATTTAAGACTTCCCTTAATTCGTATTTATATCGTTGTACTTCTATAAACCTACGTAAGTTTTTGCTTTTTAAACGATTACGAATAAATGAATGTCGATATTAATCGAAGTTTTACTCTATATTTATTATAGACTAGCAGTACGCGCACGGCGTTGCCCGTGGAATTAGGGCATCAACAAAATAAAAATAAAAAAAATGCCCAAAATGACATGAAAAGGTTCTGAAAACAAAACAAAAGATACACATTATTGATTTTCCAGCTTATTTTTCTTCGCGATAATGACATTTCAACTGTAGAAAAACAATACAGAGTACGTTAATCCGAAACCATATTAAAAAATTGCAACATGAAAATGATTATTATACAACAAGCAAAATATAAAATCGAATCCGAAAATAATAATCGAAGTCATCCAATTGAAGGTTATGGCGTCACCTGCGCTCTGCCCCGAAAAAACCAGCAATGAAATTACCAGCAACGTTCCGGAGAAGCATCGTGGGAGGAAGCTCGCTAGAGAACAATAACTTTCAACTGACCAGGAAAAAATTAACTAAAAAAAGGGGAAAAGATATTTTAACCTTTCTTGTTTTAAATCCGACAGAACCGTCCCAGTTATAAGCTGAAAAAAATGAAAAATAATAGTGTTATTAGAAAGTCGGATACTGCAAATTTAAAAACAAAAATAAAATTTCGATGACAAAACTGACTATTTTTTAAAAATTGCTCAAAATTCAGTAACTTCCGTCTGAAGCTCAAAACAAATTTCATTAGAAAGAAAATTGTTTGTTCTATCCGATGGTGCATTGATTGCTTTTCAACGATTATTAGAAAAGATACTACAGCCGTAAGCGTGTTGCAAATGACCCAAAACAACACAAAACACTAAATAAAAAAAATTTTTTAGATTAAATTTTAAAATTCCGGCTTCGAGGTGCATCAAGTCACCATTAAGACTACCTGTGTGCCAAATTTCAAGGTTGTAAGTGCGATAGATTCGTTTGGACATTGCACGCATGCACACACACAAACATTGCCCTTTATAAGTATAGATAGGTTTTAAAAACCCGAAACCTAATTTTTTAAACCTCCGGAATATGCATAAATGTACTACATGTCTATCAAGTGTCCATGACTGAATTAAAATTACTGGCAGAGCCTTTAAACCAGCTAGTTTCTCCTATATTTTTATGAACCAAAAGTTTTATATAAAATAATTTTTCTTACTGCAAATGAAAATCTAGTTTAAATGCAGTCCAGGTAAATTTAATAAAAACAGATTTTTAAAACACACTTTTATTAATGTACTGAAAAGTAGAATTTTTTGAATCAATTATTTTTCTCTTTTCAGTCTAAGATTTATAATTCATCAATATAAATATTGTGAATTTAAATTTTTCACAAACTCCCCACCAGGTGGCGTCACAGAGTACCAATTTCACGGAATAAAAATATAATTACAGTATAATCTCTATTATCCGTGCGCGGATTATCCGGTTTGCGGATTATCCGGTTTGCGGATTATCCGTGCTCATTCCGGACTCACAAAAAATTTAAATAGAAACATTTTCACGCATGTAAAATCGATGTTGATGCATGATCGAGAGATTCATTCCGTGAAACTAGTGAGCCGTGACGGTGGAGGCTAAAAAATAGATTTTTTTTTTCCTCCACATGAAATCTCTACCGATTCAACCTCTAATTTTCCGAGAAATGAATAATCCACTTCCGTACGAACACGCATCTTCCTGACACGTCATTCTTTAACTTCTTCGTTCGCTTTCACTTTCGCACGTGTTTCTTTAGTTTTGCGTCTTGTTTATCGTCAGTTACTAGCGTAAAATCTTTACTGGTAAAAATAAGTGGTGTGAAGCGAAACGTTTTAAATGCTAAACAAAAATTTAGAAAGCCTTCAAAAATTTGATAATGGAGAATCATCAAGTACTGATGCAGAAGTTGTACTAAATGAGGGAGATACAATTTCTCATTCTGCTGCTCTACAATCTGTGGAAACTTTGTTAGATTATATGGGACAAAGAGGATTTGATTACGGTGACATTACTGCGGTTTGTAAAATATATGTCGATATACGACAAGAGATGAACAAACGGCAGAAGCAAAGAAGCATAACAAATTTTTTTAAGCAGTAAATGTTAAAAGGAAAATTCCTAGTTTGATGTTATACAGCATGCAAATGTAAGTAATTTTTATATTTTTGTGCTGATGTTGGTTTTTTCTTTAATAAAAAGGAGTTTTCGGATTATCCGTGTTTTTCTATTGTCCGTGCGATCCTTCCCGGTGATTAACCCGGATAATCGGGAGTGCACTTAAATTCATAGAATTAACTGATGATTAATTTCTCGAAACACCCAAAATTGTATTGCCATCGAGAATCTATAAGTGTTAAATATTTCAAATGTTTAGCACCTCGGGAAGGGAGTAAACAAAAATCCAAAATTCCACTTTTCCAAACATGAAATATATTAAGTTAAATTAAAGTGTGTAAAAAGCATTTTAAGTCAAGTATAACGTTCACTTAAAACTAAAGAAAATCTACTAAAGCGTATCAATATTTAAAAACATTTTCATTGTTTATACTTAATTTTTTTTAGAAAAATCTTTTTTTAGATAAGCTAAAAATGTCTATAAAAATAAAAATAATAAAATAATTCTTACTTCTAATACATAAACATTTCCTTAATGTTGTTTAAAATTAGAACGACAAAAATTTATGATAATTCCCCTTTGTTCAGAAAATACTAGAACGTTTTAAAAGAAACATTTAAGTCAGGAAATTTCAATTTTTATATTAGTTTTTCTACACTAATATGTATCACGAGTGTTTTATTAAAATTCATTTCTATACGGAGAAAGAAATGGTTGAAAGAATTCTAAAACTTTCCCGATAACAATTTTTAAATTAGTCAGAAGAAACGATCTTCAAAATGAAATGTGAAACCGCTTTCCTGTTGAAAACTCATTCTCTTTCTCATTAAACAACTCTTTATCTTCAACTTCCGAATCTATTAAGTTTAGTTGCACCAGACGCTTTATAGTGTTTTGCGAAACCGAGACGTTAAGTTTTATGATACATAAAACTCTCCATACCTTTTTATGAGTCGAACACATGCTCGTTTTAACTGTTTTATATTTTTAATTAATTTCAAGAAAGTTTTGTTTTGAAATTGTGACTAAATTGAATTCTTAAGAAATAATTTTTTTCTGGATTTCTTCCTCTGTATCATATTTTAATAAATTCGTATTTGTTTCATTATGATAGTGTTTTTATTCTGGTATATTTTCTGAAAATTATGGAATGCGTTACGCTTAGAATTCATGTACGCTCCATAGGGCAGACCGTTGGACATCGAGCTACCAAATTTGGCACTATTTACTTCTTGGCAGTGTTCCTTAAACATCGATAGACTATCGATACTATCGAAGCAAAGTCGATAGTATCGGGTTTTCGGAACTATCGACTCAAACAATCGATAGTATTGACTTTCTCATAACTATCGATTGTATCGACTTTCTCAAAACTGTCGACTCAAACAATCGATAGTATCGACTTTCTCAAAACTATCGATTGTATCGACTTTCTCAAAACTGTCGACTCAAACAATCGATAGTATCGACTTTCTCAAAACTATCGAT
>BGPR01010340.1:0-20214 GCA_013235015.1 Araneus ventricosus | reverse complement strand
GTGGATAGTATCGACTTACTCAAAACTATCAATAGTATCGACTTTCTCAGAACTATCGATAGTATCAACTTTCTCAAAACTATCGATAGTTTTCTCTCAAGCAATACTATCGATAGGTGCATTTTGAGTCGATAGTTTTAAAACTATCTACTGCAATTATCGACAGGAACTATCAATAGTATCGATAGTTTCATTCAATAGTTGGGAAAACTATCGACTGCACTATCGATAACTGAACTATCGATGTTTAATGAACATTACTTCTTGGGGAGTAAATGCACATTAAGTAATGGATTTTCAAAACTTTCATTAGATTTTTAATTAAAAATTAATCGAAATTTCAACTTTTTCCCCAATAACTTCGGAGCATATTCTCTTATAAAACAATTTTTATACCACCTAAATTGCAAAGAATTATTTTGTCAGTGATATAAATTTTATTTCCGTATGCAATTTTCTTTGTTTAATCATAATAATTTTTTAAAAATGTTTTAAAGTATATTTTACAATAATACTTTTCGATGTTTTATAGTCCAAGACAACTCAGGAATATAATATAGTGGAAGCTAGAGATTGTATTCTTCCGCCGAATGAAATAGTCCCTCAATTGTCCTAATGCATTTTAAAAGTAATTTCATATTTGAACAGAATTTTTCTTTAAAGAACAATAACCGATATTCTCTGCATTAAAAATCTATTTTCAAAACGTGTGTTATTTAATTTCTCAAATCTTTTTTTCCCGCCTTGTGTCTGAATTTACGCGGAACCAAAATGACCTTGGAGCATTTGGGAAAAAGCCTTTTTTATTTGCCTCTTCGGAGTTTATATTTGGCGAGTAATCTCTCCTGGTGCTGGTGTGATTATGATTATTCAGAAAATGTAACAGAATTTATTGCTGTTAATTAATTTCTTTTTTTTTATCATTTTTTATATGGTAGCAACTTCTAAAATATCGCTGCTTTTGAAATTATTAATTGATATGATCTCTTTTTTGTGCGTATATATAACAATATACATCAAAATAAAACTCAAAAATATGTTAAGTGAAATATGAAGGCGATGCAAAAAAAACCAAAGAAATCAAATGAAAATATATCATAATAAAAAGAGACACTGTTGATATATATATATATATAAATATTCTTCCATTTTTATTTGTCTTGTGCTTTTAGAGGGGATGAGGGCAATTTTTAACGGATTTCGTTTGTCGTTAGCAGAAAAAAGCACAAATTAATATCATGAGCGAGCTTCTCTTCCTGACGAGCGGCTCGCTATGATATTTTTCAATTTTATTTTGGTTTTTGTCTATTTTTGCCATTTTGTCTTGAGTTTTGTCTTGTTTTGAGTTTTTGTCTTGTGTTTCTAAGTTTGTTTTGATATATATATATAATGCTGTCCAGCATATAACACAGAATATTGTTTTCTGCATCTTATATGTTTGTCTTAATCTGTTTATCTATAAAAAATAAATGTTAAACTCCAGATTTAACGGATTCAATTGTGCGATAGTGTGTTAGAAAAATTTTTGCATGCAATTAAAAATATTATAAGCGCGCTAATAAAAATATTTACAATAGAATATAAAGCTTTTGGTTGTGCTGTTTAATATAAAACAGTCAATGTGCATATCTTAACTTCTCAAAACTCCGTATTAGAAGAATGAAAAAAAGTTTTACTGAATATATAATTTAGAATTTGAGTTGCAATTCGTTTATTATTCAATGTAAATATTTAAGTTTTTTATTAAATTTCCATTTAATTACTAAAACCTTTATGCGTCCTTTATTTCAAGATGACAACATGAAAGCATGGTTGGTGTAATCAATTCTTTTTTTTTTGCATAGAATCTTCTGCTGGATTCAATTTTAAATATTGTGTCAAGTTTCTACTATTGATATTTCTCAGACATCCTTTAATTATAATGCTCAAATTATGCACTTAAAAACAATGTAATAGGAAAAAAAAGAGAATTCATCTACAAAAGTTTTGCTTTGAATGCTAAACTTTGGCGCACAGGAAGTAAAAATATCTATTTCTGGTTCTTGGCGAATTCTAATAGAAAGTAACCCCAAGACGCGTAGAAACACGAGCTACGTCATTCATCGGTGCAGCGCCGGAATCATAGCGTATTCTCTGTTAGCTCTTTAGCCTGTCTTTGAGAATAGACATACGCGCGTAGCAACGATATCAAATGCATTGTTTTCTTTGCGATCTGTGATGTATAATTAAGGGGACATACGACTCTTAAACCTCGAAAAAATGGGTAAAAACTGTCAAATTCGATACATTATATCTCTGAAACAATGCAATTTACAAATTCACATTTTTTCTGGAAAAATATCTTATTTTTCTCTTATAGTGCACACATTTTCAGATCTTCGTAATGGTATGTATTTTTTGAGAGAGTAATAAATACGGGTATTAATTTTGGAGAAAAATGACATAGTCAACTTGCGCGTATTATTCCCACGTAGCATAAGATATTGTCTTATGTCATAAAATTCGTAAAAGTAATATTGTACAATATTTTTCTCAATATTGAAACAATGTAAAACGTAAGACTTTTTCAATACTGTACAATGTTTTTTTCATAATATTGGATAATGTAACATAATACTGTATAATATTATACCATATTAAATAATATTGTACTATACTGAAAGTCCGAGAAAGAGAAAAGAGAGATAGAAAGAAGTTTCCTTAGCTATATTATATAATATAACATTATAGTGAATATTTTAAAAATACATTTTGGAAGCATGAAAAAAAGTTAACCACTTAATTTCAATATGCAGAACTTATTGGTAACACTTTGTGATTTTTAGAACACCTCTACTTACAGCGAGCTTCGAACTCGGGGCCTTCTGCATGCTAACCAGGAACCTTACCTCTGCACCAGCTAGTCTTAAATCAGGGAGCGTAAATGATGATAATGAAATGTAGTTACAAAGTTTGGATCTCTACGAAATTTCATGTTCATTCACAATTAATCTGAATAGTTTTCTTAATTAAATTATCTTTTATCGTTACAATTTCGAGTTCAAAATGAAATTAGAAGTCAAAGAGGAAGCAATTTTAGCTCTTATATCTAAGTTTGATAATTTAATAAATTAAAAGGCAATAAGGTTTAAAAGTAATTATAATAATATGTTTGAAAGGTTTTCAAATAATTTCGAAATTTATTTATTCCTCTTTCAATGTATTACGAGACGCCTTGAACATTTATAATAACAGTATTGATTGAAAATCAAATACAAGATTCGGAACAAAAAATCACGTCATATTTTTACAATGAGAATAACACTCAATTTTTTTTTCATCCATATCGTGAGAGCTGTTTTATGGTTAGCTTCCTTAGTTGAATCCGGCCCGCCTTTTATATACAGTAAAACAAAATGATTATGTAAACATTATTATTCAAATGAAAAATTTTTTAAATACTATTTCTGGATATTGAATAATATAGTGTTATTGTATTTCCATGCTGCCATCTGGCGGCCATAAGAATAACTTCACCTCAAAATAAGAATCAACGCTGAATAATAAAGTGCTACGGTATTTTTGTGCTGCCATCTGTCGGACATGAGAATAACTTCACCTTAAAATATTGATCAATGCTGTTTAATGTAAAAATTAAAATATCATGTGCATTGTATTGTATAGTATGATATAATATTCAGCAGCTTAAAGAATAATTGTTTCAGTGGTGTTTTTGTAATAAAACCTCCAATCGAGTGATATCCTGAGTTAAAATGAAGATTTTTATAAATAAACATTGTTTTTATATTATTTGTGAAAATTTAGTATCTCGGAAATACTGATACATACAATACAATACTTTATTACAGTATTCGGTGTTCCTAGGTGTTCTAATATTGTATAACATTGTGCAAACATTATATAATATTTCTGTGCTACCTGGGTTACGGATAAAATATTTGTCTATATTCAATATTTGGGTTTCTAAGTAATACAAAAAGTCTGTTTAAGAAACTGAACCTCACTTTATTAACATTTAAATTTATTTTCTATTTTATATACCAATTTAAAATAAAAATGTTAAAAATTGTTAAAATTTCAACTTTTCTAATCACCGAAAAAATTTCTTTGGAGAAAATGTGTATAAAAATGTGGTTAAATTTGTCGAACGTTGCACAATACATATTCAGTAAAAATGTTATGTAAAAATATTCAATAGTTCTTGAGATACCGTGCGAGTAATATCAACAAAACACATTTTGAAGTACAACGCTTTAAAGATATGACCATAATGAATGTTTATGTTGAATAGCTGATACATTTTCCTTCATAAATTTCATAATTGTGAGAATTTTTTAACGCGGATTGTTTTAAATTGTTCAGAAAATACAGGGAAATAATATATATATTTCATAAAATCGAAAATTTTCGAGGTTTAACAGTCGCATGTCCCCTTAAGAGAACATTTTAAAAAGTAATGTGAAGGCAAGCGAATCAGACCTCACTGGCTTCCTCCTCAGTATTTTTTTGTTTTGAATGTCTTCCGGCGCCATTTTTCGAAATTGTACCTTTGGGGTTGAAGATGTATTCCTTCTTCTCTTTTTTCTGCATCAGAAAGTAAGTTTTTTTGTCTTTTCTTGCTTCTGATTTTTGTCAAGAATGTCAGAACGCAGGGAAATAGGGTGAGGGGATTAGAAACCGGAGCCTGTTGCAGCAGAGAGATCCGAAGGAGTTGGGAAGGCTAGCGATTAAAATGTGCTCAGATACCCAGGTAGCACAACATGTTGTGCGATATTGTACAATATTGTTCGATGTATATAATATTATATGATATCGTACAATATTGTCCGATGTTATATAATATTATATGATATTTTACGATATTGTCCGATGTTATTTAATATTATATGATATTGTACAATATTGTCCGATGTTATATAATATTATATGATATTGTACAATGTTCGATGCTATATAATATTATATGATAATGTACAATATTCCTCGGTGTTATATAATATTATATGATATTGTACAATATTTTAAAATATTCCGAATATTGTTCGATATAGTACAATATTGTACAATATTATACAATATTGCGAATATTGTTCAATATCTTAGTGCTACTAGGCCATTTGTTTGCACCGACTCTTGGTATGCACTAACCTATTAATTCGCTATTTAGCACAATGAACTGACCATTTGTTCCTTGAAATTCACTTCCGATGTGTCATCAATTTGAATCTAGGATGACACGGTGGCAAACTGTTGGCATTTGGAAAAAGCTACAACCCAGAGAGCAATTTTAGTTTGCAGCAAATTTGACACAGCAAGAGTGCAAGCTTGAAACAAGTTACTGCAAACGAGTTAGTCACCACAAGTCGAACTCGCCGCAAGCTTGTTGCGTCAAATTCGTTGCAAACTATATCAAAAATAGATTACGCAGACAAGCCTCTGATTCAAACCCCCGACAACCCATTTTATAGCCAGGCGCCTAAGCCACTCCGCCAGCGGAACTCTGATAGAGGAAGATAGATTGCGCTAATAGATCGGTGCATCTACACGTTTTGTTTTAAACTGTTTTCTCGATTTCATTAATTTTTTAAATTTTGAGTTGAGAATATGATTTGAAGTCAAAGATAAAGCGATTTTCACTAATAACTACGTTTTGCTAGTAGAATAAATGATGAAATTAGGGTTCAAAAGTAATTACTTTTAAAAATATGGGAAAAAATGCAAGTTCTTATTTTTTTAATAAACATTTACTGTTTTTTGACTGTTTTAATTTTGTTTATGAACGTTAAAATTTCAGCATTAAGAAAAAGGCGATATATAGTTTTCTTTAAAGTGCGAGTTCTATATTGAGTGAAAAGACAGAGAATTTTTCAACTATTTTAATAAAAATAACTAGTTCATTTTTTACAAATTTTCATTGATTTATTGAATTAATAAAAAGAAGGACGGTCTAGGAGTTGCTATTAAAAATCGGATGTTTTTTAAACAGCGACAAAGATCAAAACCGGATATATACAACTGTATCAAGCAAGTGCGACGTACCAACTTTGCAGCAAACTTGTTTCGCAATCGTGGTGTGAAGTTTGTCATAACAACTTCACAGCAAACTTATTTTGCAAGTGGGTTGGTCGATTATGCTTTGTTACTTTGCAGCTAGTTTGCTGCAAAGTTGCCGCATCAAGTTTGTCATGAGAAGCTAATATCATGAAAAATCCCACTTGTTTCAAGTGTGCGTGCTATCTGGGAAATAATTTCGGAAATCGATCTAGAACCTATGAAGTTGATGTTGCTAAAAAGTAAGGAATTTTGCGTTCGATGATAGCTATATTCTTGAAAAAAAAGAAAAACATTGGAGATGCTAGTAAAGTGATAGCAAACGAAAGCGATTTAAAGGTGCTGTAAATGACGATGCTGAAAACGTTTTCTACTAAAATTCACATTTTGAAGGTCTTAAAAGATTTGGGATATAAAATTGTATATTTGATATGTTTATAAAATACACTTTTATATTCGCGATTATTTGTAAGATGAATCAATAAGCGCAATAGAATATGCTAGTATATTAATAAATGCCGAAAGCACATAAAAATTGGACCCTCAGACTGTCTATAACGATAACCTGTCTATAAACATATTTTCTAGATCCCTATAATATCGCTATAGACAGGTTTTACTGTATATACAAATAAATAGCCGATTTTTTATGAATTCCTATTAAGTTTAGTGTAGTTATATTATCATCCCGTTTTAAAGCAACACGAAGGCTAGTTTGGAACGAACCTCGAAATTTTAAACCGCGGTCAGATGAAGAGGACGACATCTGAGCTGTCACCCCGTTTCCATACTTCCGCTCCACGCCAGATGGAGAAGGTTTGGCCCCCCTACGTATGAGTTAACATGCAGAATAAAAAAATATTAAAAAAGGGGATTATAAATGTGGAAGGGTAAAAAATAATAGTAGACAACGACAAGAAGTAAGAATCTGGTGAATGACTTCATCAGAGGCCAGACATTCATGCAGATTCAAAAATGGAATAGGTTTTCTGTAGAGGAAAAAGACTTTAAGGTCTGATATTTAATATCCTCTTTTGGCCTGAACCTAAACCGGGATGTATTGGAAAGAAAAACATTTATCCACAAAGAAGAAATTAAAGACAATCTTCTGAACAAAGTTTGAAAAGAAGGAATTAAAATCTTACCTCTTATAACATATGGGAAACAAAGGGGGACGCTTTACCATACGTGTGTTACAATGCAAACAAGGCATTGTAGTTAAAATTTTTATAATTGTAATTTTTATAATTGTAGTTTTTATAATTGTAATTAAAATTATAAAAATGCATAAAAATGTCAAAAAAATGTTATATAAAAAATCAAAAATAAAATTTAAAAAATAATAAAAACGCTAAAAAATCTTTAGGAAAAAATTTACAAAAAAAATTTCAAATCCTTTGTTAGTGTTTCCGTCACTAAATGGAGATACGTGCACGCATCTATTTGCATTGTTTGCATTGTAACACACGTATGGTAAAGCGTCCCCCTTTGTTCCCCATATGTTATAAGAGGTAAGATTTTAAACCCTTCTTTTCAAACTTTGTTCAGAAGATTGTCTTTAATTTCTTCTTTGTGGATAAATGTTTTTCTTTCCAATACATCCCGGTTTAAGTTCAGGTCAAAAGAGGATATTAAATATCAGACCTTAAAGTATTTTTCCTCTACAGAAAACCTATTCCATTTTTGAATCTGCATGAATGTCTGGCCTCTGATGAAGTCATTCACCAGATTCTTACTTCTTGTCGTTGTCTACTATTATTTTTTACCCTTCCACATTTATAATCCCCTTTTTTAATATTTTTTTATTCTGCAAGTTAACTCATACGTAGGAGGGCCAAACGTTCTCCCTCTGGTGTGGAGCGGAAGTATGGAAACGGGGTGACAGCTCAGATGTCGTCCTCTTCATCTGACCGCGGTTTAAAATTTCGAGGTTCGTTCCAAACTAGCTTTCGTGTTGCTTTAAAACGGGACGATAATATAACTACACTAATCTTAATAGGAATTCATAAAAAAATCCGCTATTTATTTGTATATACAGTAAAACCTGTCTATAACGATATTGTAGGGACCTAGAAAATATGTTTATAGTCAGGTTATCGTTATAGACAATTGCACCAATTGCGCACACCAATTGAATTGCTTCTATTATTTTTTTGTCTTTTTAGATATTCAATGCTTAACTTCCAGAAGGCCCACATACACGGCGGATGTTCAGTGGAATTGGGTTTCGAACTTGGATCCCTCCGGCCCGAGACCTTAACGCTTTGCACAACCGCGGCCCCAAATTCCTATTGAAAGATCCTACAAATTTCATACAAGGAAGCAAAAATATTTAATCAATTTTTGAACATTTACCGTTATTTATACATATTTGACGCATTAACTGATTTTGGAACTTAATGAAATTAAATAAAATTACAATGGCGTGTATTCAACCGGAGTAAGTGAAGCAGTGCTTCAGTAAGCAAGTTGTTTTCTCAGACGCTGTATTGTCTAGTTGTGTGTTGCAATTTCTGTACTCTCGAGAACTCTCAGAAGAGCGATCGCGTTTGCTTTGTCGCTATGGGATGAACGGCAGAACGGATTTCGTATTCAGCCGCCGTTCGTTGTAATTTAACTTCCCAGTACATATTCAGCGCGATATAAACCAGTGGTCTCCCCTAAACTTTCTCGTAATTTTCCCTCTCCCTAGGGTAGCCATAAGTCCCATATATACGGGACTGTCACCGTATTTCACTAATCAGTCCTTCATCATTATTTGTTCCGGTTTCTTCCTAGTGTCATTCTGTGTCATTACAGTATGACTCTGTGTCATTACAATTTTGAAATGACTTGCGGCCAATTTTATAATTCTGTGAAAGAAGAAAATGATATAATTAAGAAAGTAAAATCAGCTTTAAAATGTGACTGGGCTAAAAAGGGTTAGACTCGCATCTTTTTTTATTATTCCACGTATTCATTTTATAAGATTGCTTAAGCAATATTGATTTTTTTTATCAGAGTAAAAGAAGCTAAATACGTACCCCCTCTATTCGTGATTTATTTATTTAGCATCTGAACGTTACGCATCAATGCTTGGCAATTATGGCTACCTACCTTTCCCGTCGTCGATAAAAAATTAGAATTTGCTGTAACACAGAATGCAATGTTTATCCAATTGTTTCCTTCAGCGCGCGTCAAGGTCACGCTCGCCAAGACGGAAATAATGCGCTTAAGTAAGAAATTTGAATAAGCAATTCGAACGCCTTTTTTCATAACCGATTGAAACAGAAACTGGACACAAATCTACAATTAAGGTATGAAGGCCGTATACTAAATTTCATTTATCTAAGTAATTTTGTTAAGAAATTATTGCGATTAAAAATATGCGATTATACAAACCGACAGACCATCAGCCCATCGACGGATTTGGTCCAAAATTTGATACGGACCTGCATTCATGATGATAAAACTGTGCACCAAATTTTATCCATCTAGCTATTCAAGTTTTTTAGTTATAGTGCCCACATGAACGTGGACAGCCAGACAGACAGACTTTTCGTAGACGGATTTTGTCCAAAATTTAATAGAAACCTACAAATTATGTGTCAAGATCACATACCAAATTTCATCTCTGTAGCTCTAATAGTTTTTGAGTTATCGTGTTCACAGACAGACAGACATAATTCCAAAGTTGTGTTTTTCGGACTCAGGGAGATCTAAAACGTGGAGATTCGTCAAAATCTCGAGTTCGAATTTCTTCTATGATTACAATACTTTCTCTTTGTGTACTTCGTATGCGAGAAAGTTTCCGGGAGACCACTCCCGGTGGCTACTTTCTCGTATACGAAGTACACAAAGCGAAGGCGTTGTATACGCCGCGCACCAAAAAAGTGCGGTATTCTCTAAGGGGGGGAAAACTCTCCAGTGTTCGTGCCTTTTTTTGCGTCGTAGAATGTGGAAAAAACCGAATAGGCAATTTCAAAGACTTATTTTTAAACCGATTTAAACGAAAATAGGACACGAATCTACAATTAGAGTTGCAAGACTACATACGAAATTGCATTTATCTAAGTCATTTCTTTTATAAGATATTGCCTTCGGAAGTATGCGATTATACAGACGGACAGACAGTCAATCCTTTGACGGATTTGTCCCAAAATCTTATATGTACCTACATTCCTGATGATAAAATTGTGTACCAAATTCTATCTATCTAGCTATTCAAGCCTTTGAGTTATAGTGTCCACATCAACGCGGACAGACAGACTTCCAGTGGACAGATTTTGTCCAAATTTAATAGAAACCTACAAATTATGTGTATAGACCGGATACCAAATTTCATCCCCGTAACTCTCATAGTTTTTGAGTTATCGTGTTTTCGCTAAAGTAAGTAACGGAAAAATATGTTATTATATCCTCGGATACGAAACTTGTTTGTCTACAATTTTTTGTAATAATTTATTGAAATAGATTTTTAAAAAGATTAGGGATTTTTTTTATTTTTTTGCTGTTGACCAAAAATTTACTAGATTGGATCGCAAACAGTTACCTAAATTGGAGCTTTTAAGGAATCCGAACACGTTCGGAGCACTTTTTTCTTAAATTGTGAAATAGAAACACCAAAATATGTTTTTTAGATTCGAATTTAATAAAGATTAATATTAGAGTATGATTTTTGAGTATAAATTATTATAAATTTACAAAATTCTTGAATTTCTGCTGCTTTTTAGAGGAAATTTCCCAAAACTTCAAACATGCTACAGGTCAAACTTTTGTAATAATTCAAATAAAACTAACACTAAAATAAACTACATACTATGGACTAGTGCTTGTACTAGAATCTTAACATTCTTCGGATAAATAAATATTTTAGAGCTAATCGAACAATCATTATAAGGTTTTCAGCAAATTTTCTATGTCATTTTTCAAATAAAAGACCATAATTTAAAAAATATTGTTACAATATACATTATTCTAGTCATTCACTAGAGAAACATTTGAAGAAAGTGTTCACAAAATTTCAGAACAATCGAATGATAATATCTTGAGTTATCATGTTTGAAGTTTGAAAAATATGCATAAAACCTAATTTTGAGAAAAATCAAATTTTAGCTTTTCCACGCGCTCAAATTATGTATCTAAACTTTAAAAAAATTCCTAAAAATATGCTGACATCATATTAGCTTGCATAAAAGGAGTTTAAAAGAGTTTTTGACAGGTTTCTGTCCCTTTAAATGACAACTTTCGGCTAATTAAACGCCCACTTCCGGTTTTCGGTTTGTTATAAAACAATTAATATCTCATCTTCTAATTAACGTACCGACAAAAGTAAATATGTTTTAGAAAGGTAAATGAATGAACTATCGAAAGCATCAAAAATTAAAGAAATGGAATTTTGGTCGAAAATCGACTTTCGAACGTGTTCGGATACCTTAAAACAATAGGTACTATTTCTTGAACCAGAGGAATAACCCAAAAAGTAGTTATAATCACTCATATTCCTCATAAATTGGAAGAGAATAATCCAAAGCAATTATAATAGAAGCCATAAATGGACATCAAATGACATCTAATGCTAGTTCAACAAGAACAAAATTGAAGTTTACGTAACTTCGTATCATAGGAAACAAACGAAGAAGAACTGAAATAGTGCATAAAATATCATATTTGGTAGCACATATTGTGTGCTGGAGGTAATTAGAGAATAAAAAATATTTTTGCTTTAATTGTGCTGAAAAAATTGGTTGTCTAATCTGGATAATCTGTGGTCCATTTTGGGAAATCCTAAATTGGACTGCCGACACAATTTCTAAGATGTTTTTTATTATTATTTTAAATATTATTTCATAAAAAGTTTATTATGTTGTTTTTGAAGGTAAATAAAATGCAAAAAACTTTACTACTTGTTTTTTTAATAAAATTACTTTTCTGTCACTGCACATTAAAAACTTTCCAAGATGTCAAAATTCTGCAACTTTTCACTTTTATATATTTGAAAAGTTTGATGAATGATATAAGTAGTGGAATTAAGATCAGTGTGTTAATTAACTACTTGTTTTTAATTAAAATTACTTTTTTATCACTACACATTAAAAACTTTCCAAGATGTCAACATTCTGCAACTTTTCATTATTATATATTTGTCAAGTTTGATGAATAATATTGTGGGTATTTATGTATTCTGAAAGCCCGCGATTGCTACAGTAGATTAGAGACACCGCACGCCACTGAATAAAAATATAAATACAGATTTGAAAAATGTCTACATTTTTAATATTTGCTTTATTTTATCTAGATGAAAGATATTAACACACTGATCTTAATTAATCAATCATCAATACTGAATTCTGAAAGCGTGTAATCAATATTAGATTTGGTCGACAACGAGCCTTGTATTGCTCTGAGTATTTTTCAAACTCCTTTATGAGTATCATTAAGATGAAACACAGTTAGTGCGAATTATCAGCTAGAATCCATTAACTGCTTGCATTTTCTTACTTTACACTTCCTAATAAATGTACCAAGGTAATAATAGCTAGAACTATTAAGTTGACCTAATAAGACTAGTAAGTTGACCTGTCCTTAATGAGATACAAATACCGAGCCACTGACTATTCCGAAGAACGCCAGCAAATTCGAGTACAAAATTTCTTCACAAAGTACACTGCTTCATAGGAAAAAAAGTCAAATTAACCAATACAATTTCTCACAATTTGAAATTCCTATACGCACTTTCAAACTTTCCTAAACACAAATTCTTGATTAATTACCAAATAACATAAATTAAAATACAGTAAAACTTCCCTAGAGCGACCACCCTTCGTTCCACGAAAAAACGGTCGTTAAGAGAGGTGGTCGCTCAAAGAAGTATCAATAATAGATTGCCAAAAGAATTAACCCAAAAATAGTGTAGCAAATTTGCAAATTTTATAAATTAAAAAAACACGATAAACAATTGTTTGCGTTATTTATTGAAAACTGCTGCATTATATAAGCACAACTACATACGTATTTTTTAAAATTTAAACTTTCTTAAAATATGAAGAAATTTCGGATTTTTTTTTTAATTTCTTTTTGCGACAGTACCTCTCTCTCTAATTTATTTTTTATATCTGAAAAAAGAGTGTTTATATAGAGATACGCATTCTCTTTACACCCCGAAACTTGAAGTTTTCCCATTCTTTACGAATCGTAATTTTGTCTTTCAAAATTTTATTGATTTGGGTTTTCCAACAACTAAAAATTTCAGCCAACTTCCTCTCCGAATTTCCTTTTTGTGTGACTCGATCACTTGAATGCTCCAACGTTAAAATGACTCGTTTCTTAGACGTGTTTAACCCTTTGAACGGCAAAAATATTTCAGCTGAATGCTTTGAAAACGGCCTCTCTGTAGCTAAATGGTGAACGCAAATGTTTCGGAGCCGGTTTTCGGGTAATAAACAGAGAGCAACTTTCTACGTCTGAGCCGGTTTAAGAGTAAAAATCGAAGAACGACTTTCTACGACGGAGCCGGTTTTAGACCAGTCATCAGGGAGCGACTTTCTACGTTTCAGCCGGTTGAAGGGTTAAAGCTCTAGCCTATACAAGAATTGCAACCGATCTGTACTGTCATTCTTCCTCTATACGCGATAACCAATGAGAGATTATCAGCAACGCGACTTTTCACTTGCAGTCCCCTCCTTGCACTTATTGTCCAGTTCTGGGCGCCAAACAATAAGTCAAGGTCGACCGACCGGTTTGGAATGTGAATTTTTTTGCGGGAAAAGGCAAGAAAATTTTCGGACAAGGGACCGGTCGCTTATAGAGGGTTGTCTGGTCTCTCCTAGAGGACTTTTTAACATTAAGTATATAGGGTAAAAAGTTGGTGCCTTTAAATATTGGTCGTTGGAGGAGGAGGTCGCTTAATAGAGGTGGTCTCTCATAGCAGTTTCACTGTACAATCATAAAAAAAAATAAAGAGGAAAAAAAGAAAGCTCAGAAATATGTATATACAGGAAATATACACAAATTAAAACCTAAACATGCAACACACTGCATCACAAGAAAAAGGCTAAATCAACCTATACACAATTACTTATCACTGTTTCAAATTTTCCTATACATAATTTCAAACTGTCCAATACACGATTTCTTGAATAATAACTAAATAACATTAAAACGGTAAAAATAATAATAAGAAAGAAAATAATAATAAGAAGAAAAATGAAAAGAATATCGGAAGCCACAAATTAGAACGGTACCAAACAACAAATCAAAAATAAACATACAACACAGTTGTGGCTAGTAAACAGGTACGAGTATTTACAGAAAATATAGTTAAAACATAGAAAAAATGACACATTTATAAAAGACATTTAAAATATATATATATATATATAACATAAACATTCATAATTCACAAAATGTCAAGGAAAAAAATATGCGGAAAGAAAATGCCGAGAGTTCTTATAGGGAGAAAATAAACAAAAGGAGAAGATAATAAAAAACACAAATGCAACGAATGCCCAATAATGCTGCAATCCAAGAAGATTTGTGGAAAATATCAATGTCATGAAAATCGATCAATGTTGTTTCCATTTAATTTCAACATTGATTGATTTTCATGACATTGATATATATATATAAGGGGAAGGGATAGCCTGCAGGATCTACAATGTACTAATGATTTATTTTATTTATTTTAGTTGATTTTTCCTAATGAGGGCATTTCTCAATTTTTTCGACATTAAAAACGTCTCGGGGAAAAGGAATTATGATTTATAACAACTCCTCGGGCAATAATTGCCTTTCTTTTCCTTTTGCTGGTACATACGGAAATGGTTATTATAATTAATTAGAGATACATATAATTTGAAGTGGATTCTTCTGCTTTTATTTTTAAAATTAAGAAGTGCAATTGGAGAAGGAAAAATTATTCTGATTGGCCGAAGAGCATACTGGTTACGTCTTATACAAAGAAAGGTTTTTTCTAAAAATGTTAGCACTTAGCTTTGCTACTTATAAATTAATTTCGAATGTCTAATAAAATACAACTGATTTAATCTTTTGGTAATTATATTATATGAAAATAATTATAAAATTGAATTATATATTTATTTTCGCGATAACTTTAACCTTGAAGGTGGTTAGTTAAATCTTATTTCGATTAACGCCATTTGTCTTGATATAAAGCATAATTCATTTTCTTTTTCTTTTTTTTGGGATTAAGATAAGATATTAATACTTTAATTTAATTTAATAAAGTATACTTCAAATTAATTGCACGCATTCTTAAAGGCAAATCTTTCCATTTACAATTAATGAATTAGTTAGAATTCGTAAAGTGTAAGGCTATAAGAAAAGAATATATTGCGCTGTACATGGCAGACAGTTGGACATAGAGCTACCACATTTGGCACGCATTCACATTTTTAGCGAGTGTGCTCTCACTAATAAAGATATTTTCAAAAAAAATTGTATTAAATTTATCATAAATTAAAAATTAATCGAAATGTTAACAGTTTCCCTCAATAACTCCTAAACATTATCGCCCCAAAACTATTTTTGCTATACATTGATATTTAAGAAATAATCTTTTCAGTGACACTAATTTTATTATCCTACAATTTAATACAATTGCATGATGCGGACTGTTCAAAGAATTCATTGTGCCATTTGGCTTGCAAAATTAGAATCCGTGATATGCGTACATCGCAGGGTGTCGACATTGCCCCCACCCCCGACGGCGAGAAATTAAGAGTTTCGTCCGCAAAAATCTTTGCCATTTCTGAAGAAAGGTATTGAGATCTGGGTATCAAAAAATCTGGAAATCAATATCATACAAAGAAAGCCAAAAAAAACAAAGATAAACTCAGAAGTAATCGGAAAAAACAAAAAACAAAAAACAAACAAGAAATCCATTCTAGTCCATTTTTTCAAGGGCTAAGTACTTTATTCGAAATGGGTTCAAAATAATAATTGGGAAATTTTTCTGTGAGAAGCTTGCATTACGCCAAATATAACTTTTGTTAAAATCTGTTAATAATTTAAATTCCATGTTGAAGTTACTATATAGTAAGAAGATAAAATTAGCTATTTTTGTCCGAATTTTAGTACTGATTAATAATAGTTAACTCGACAAAACGTCAACACATTTGGCAGAATAACCGTTAAGGTGACAAGTGAATCAGATGTCACATTGTGCGGACTGTTTTTGGTCGGTTAGGGAAGAGTTGAACATTATGGATGAAAATTTGTATGACATGTTACTTTCATCGATTGTTTCTATCAATTGTCGGTGGAATTATTAGGGAAAAACAGAATATCTGTATTATACAAGAATGGGGCTATAGGATAATACGGCGAATGAATGGTCACCTATCGCCTTTTACCCGATTTAAAGTTTACTGAACATTTAACCCTCTGACTAATAAGAGTTCTCAAAATCTGAGTATAGTTGTATACGGGGGTTTGCTTACTAATTGATCTGTGAAATGGATTCGTCCGCCCCGTTCCCCTTTTTCTCATCACTACTGGTGGTGGGAGATATGAATAGCAGGCCTTTCATCTCCCCCCCAAGGGTCCCTTTAATGACAACTCGCCCAACTGCCTTCTCCCAGTTTCGGAACAGCAACCGGCCGAAATCCGCCCCACTAGTATAGAAGTTACATGGGCGGTTACGGCCGGCTTAGGAGTCAGAGCGCTAAGAAACGAAACGACATTTTAATTATCCAATAGTTATATTTTCAGCAGTAGATTTGCAGGTGTTTTAATTTATAATGTTTTATTTCATTATGATAATTCCTTGGCTAAAATCTGGCTAATGGTCAAAGTCAATCTGAAAAACATGGCCAGATGCTGTCGTCTCTCTTTTGCAGTATAGACATGTTAAGAAGTGTTGGATTGTAGTAATCAAAGGATGCAAATTCAGCATAAACCAATGGAGTAAGTAAAATGCGTAAACGGAAATTAGATTTATTTTACTATAAAATATCTCTTTATTAGCGGTCTAATTCATTGAATTACAATTATTTCAATAATAAAATGTTACAGACTGCAATTTGAAGACAAAAAGTAAATATCGTTCCAAAAATCTTTCTGTGGATGTACGGTGTAAACAGTCGAACACGCAGGATATTGGAGAATGAAGGTTTATTCGCAAATATGCAGGAAAACACGTAGCACAGGTAACAGGAGACAATACATCTTGCACTGATTAGCAACGTAAACAGGCAACAATTCACAGGTAATAACAGTTCAGCACTTCGAGATTCAGCAACACAAACAGTCAGCAAATCATTAATAACGACAATAAAAGCACTTTCAACGGCGCTCAGCTCTCCAGCTTTCTAGCTCGTACTGCAGACGAAACTCCAAAGTCGTTCCAGTGGATCGACAACACTCCTCCCTGATCCAACACCTGCCTTTATATACTCTCCCCGACAGGCCGTGACGTCACATGGAGTTTTCTCGTACATTCCAGTGTATTTTCTTTCCTAATAGAGATCTTTAGAAAGTGTCACATTTTCTGGAAACATCGATTTGTTGCCAAGGTCGCCAAATTTGTCGCCAAGTCGCCAAGTTTGTAGCCAAGGTCAGGGGTCCAGGCCCGGCTGCTGTCAGTATCCCATGTAAAACTCTCTTCCCAACCATATGATTCACGTTGCTGGAAGGCGACTTTCCATCTTCGTAACAATATATATATCATGGTAGCTTAGCCACAGTAAATCAGCTTATCCAAGTACAAACTGAACTCCTTGAATGAGTTCATACCTAAATTATTCAGATTCCATATTAAATATTATAATATCTAAATGAATTGTTACTGTTACTAACTGTTATTGAATCAGAGTATAAAATTGTTTTCTTTTTTCTACTAATTACTTCAAGACAAAAACTAGATAATTCCAAATGCTTCTGAATTTTTAATGGCCTTTGGATAAAGGTATCTCAATAGAAAGATGGTGAATTTAAAAATACGTGATAGAATATTCATATATACCACATTGAAAAAAACAGTGCTTAAAATTGAGCAAAAATACTCATTTTTGTGAACATTCACGCTTGCAGTAGCTCTGAAAGAAAGTGACTTATATATACCACGTTGAGAAAAACCAGTGCTTAAAATTAAGAAAAAATACTCATTTTTGTGAAACATTCACGCTTGCAGTATCTCTGAAAGAAAGTGATTAAAAATAAGTGCATAAAAAATGGAGACAGGGGAGTTCCAATTCAAGAACTGAATTCTAGTTTTTCAATAAAATATACTTATTTTTTAGTCCAAATATACTCATAAAAATAAATGCATAGGAAATCTAATTTTTAAGTAGTTTACTTTTCACATCTGCATTTTCCATATCGTCCTTTAATAGGTATCTTAAGCGACACATTTTATCGTTAAAAATTGTCATCTTTATTTAAAAACTCTTTCAATCATCTTTTTTCTAAGACAAAGTCAAAGGTAAAAAAAAAAAATTATTTTTCTAAAAGAAAATATATTTCGGAAAAAATAAAAAAACCCCATTCACTTCATCGAGGGAAACGAAACACTCTCTTTTTCCAAAAGATGGTGACCACAACTAACCACAGACTCAATTAACCTCGGGTACTCATATTCTCTCGTCTCCCATACATAAAGCACCACCCTCTCAAAGTCAACAACACAAAGACTGGAAAGAACTAACAATTATATTACTAACTATTATATTCCTTTTTGTTCTAAGTGTCCTCTTTTTACTTTCTCGAATACGAAGTATATACAAAGAGAAAGCATTGTAATCGTCAACAAAGTCGAACTCGAGATTTTGACGAATCTCCACGTTTTAGACCTCCCTGAGTCCGAAAAACACAATTTTGGAATTATGTCTGTCTGTGAACACGATAACTCGAAAACTATTAGAGCTACGGGGATGAAATTTGGCATGTGGTCTTTAAACATAAGTAGGTTTCTAACATTGTAGGTTTAACATTAACAAAAGTAACATTGTAGGTTTCTAACAAATTTTGGACAAAATCCGTTTACGGGAAGTCTGTTTGTCCGCGTTCATGTGAACTCTATAACTCAAAGACTTGAATAGCTAGATAGGTAGAATTTGGTACATAGTTTCATCGTCATGAATGTATGTCCGTATTAAATTTTGGGCCAAAGGGTTGACCGACTGTTGGTCTGCATAATCGCATACTTGTAAAAATTATATCTCATAAGCCCTTTAGCTTAGATAAATAAAACTTTGTATCACGGATGCTAACATTAATTATAGATCATCTAAATCGGTTAAAAAACAGGTGTTCAAATTGCATATTTAGTTCAAAATGCGCATTGCGACTGAGTGTTGGCGAGGGTTTCGCTTATTTTAATTAAGTTAGTATGCTTGGCGCTTGACCTTGGCGGTCTACGAAGGAAATTGTAGCGAGCCGCAAACACACGCTTCGGAAATCATGGCAATCCCCTGAATCGAAACTTCGTTCTAACATTCTCCAGATGGAAGGTATGTTGAAATCTTGCGTGATATCTGTAGTAAGATTTCGTTCTCAAAAACGTTAAATAAAGTTGTGCTACCTCAGCGCGCGTAAAAATTGAGAACATACGCAATTCTTTTTACAAAATATTAAGTTTCAGGAATTTATGAATTTGATACGTTTCATTGTAAATAACCATTCATAATTATTTTTCTCAAAATAACCAGGCCTTGGGTAAATACTCCAAGAATTTTACCTACCCACTGGGTGTTTACCCACCCCACATTACTGGTCGTATGCGAGAAAGTTTCGGGAAGGCCACCCCCACTGGTTCAATAAAGTTTTACGCATACCCAACCAACCGACAGGGAGCCGTCCTGGCTCCAAGTTCGGGGGTACGCTGTGGTGCTAAGTGGGATTGCTAACTGGTTGATTCATGACTGAACGAAGAAGTGGATCGATTTCTTCGTTCGGGGAGGGAAGTAAGAAGTCGAATGACGTCACGGCGACCTCACGTGATTACCTTCGCGCTCATCACGAGACTTCTCCATATTTCCGAAAATGTTTGAGATGTTCTTTAAGGCAATGAAAGCATTATAGCTGCACTTTGTTTTTTTTGGGAACTATAAAAATTTTAAACCCCCTCGACTTTACAGACACTCTGTAGTTAATGATGTGATGAAGTTATGATCTCTGACAAATCAAATTAGAGAATACTGGAAGCTACTTGTTGTGTCAATATAC